>JXCR01143887.1:70755-86048 GCA_002079205.1 Phalaenopsis hybrid cultivar
CATAAAAAAAATAAAATATAAAAAAAAAATAAAACTAATGAAAGTGTATGCATTCAATGGTTATTTTCATAAATAAATAATATGCAACATGAAAGCTAATATGTATAAAATATGATAACACTTGTTGTTTAATAGCATGCTATCTAATAATATTTTTTTAGTTGTTAATGTTAGACATCAATTTTAATATTTTTTGGTTCATTAACATTCAACTAAAAAAATATAATATAACAAAATTATATTGTTAACCTTTAAAAAATTAATCCCTAATGCAATGTTTATTGTTGTTGTGTGCCAGAAATTTACGATGAAAATGCAGTATTTTAACATTTTAGCGTTGTGCGAACATATAACATGAAAGATAAGTAGCAAGAGGAGACTCCAAGATTTTTTACATGGAAAATGTCATAAAAGATAAAAAAATCATGGATTCAGACAAATCAAAGTAATCCACCATGTAATTGTGAGTGCATATGTTCACTCTTCTCCTGAATTGGATAAACTGAAATTATAAAGCTGATAATCATAATTGTACAAATGTATTTTAGCTATAATAGTCGTAATTGAACTATAATTAATGTTATTCTTGGTTGTAATACCAATAGTCAGCCTCAAACGTCTTAGATTGTTGCTACCAATGCAGTAGTTGATCACATATAAAGACTGGTTGCAATAGTGGTAATTAGACACAAATGTCATTATTGGAGAATATAATAATAGTAGCTGATCGCAAAGATCGTACTTCGTTGCTTTAAAGGTAGTAATTGGTCATAAATGCCCTTGTGAGTGGTTGCAATATCATAAATTAGCCACAGATGTCGTAGTTGGTGACTACAATATTATCAATTGTTCAAATAGATTATAGTTGGCAGTTATAATGATAGTAATTGGTCAAAAATATCATGGTTGGTGACTGCTATATCATTAACTGGTTGTGGAGGCCGTAGTTGGTGACTGCAATAATATTATATGGATATAACGGTTGCAGTTGATGAATCACCTCTTTCTCTTAGGAAGAGCGAGGCTATAATTTTACACAAAACACTGCATTTATCTTTATACAACACAAAAAATATATGTGTCAGGAAAAACTATCATTTTTTTTTGTTATAAAAGTCGTAAGCAGTGGTCGACGACGGTCAATTACAGCTGAAAGTGACTATTATTGGTGGTCGACAGTGACTGAAGGGTGGTGACAATGATGTTCGCCATCTATGGAAGCTGAAAGTTATTGTCTGGTCTTTATTTTGTAGCTGGTGGTTGCAATATTGTGTGGTCAGGACCAGAAGTAATTTACTAATGTCTCTTACCTACAGATACATCTTTGTTGTGATATGTTGTTAACCCAACGACACTTGATATGCTTATTTTCTTTCTTAGTGTGTTTTATTATCGTGAAATGCGTTGCTATTCACTCTAGTTTTGTTTATTGTTGTTTGGGCTCAGAGTTGAGATTAACCTCGTAGGATAAAACCTAATAAAAAATCTTTATTGTAAGATTTTATCTTAATGAAGTTTAGTTTTAAAATCAAATCATTTTAAAATAAGCACATCACATTCTTGTACAACCCCGAGCCAATTTTAAATGATTTGCATTTGCATGGATATCTAACCAATCATACTAATATAACCTACACACTTCACACCTACTGACTTTGCATTCATTTTTGCTTGTCTAGTGAGGAAGTATTATTGCTTCTCCTAACTAAGTAGCCCAACATAATTTCTTTTCTTAGGCGGCTGTCTAGTACGTTTAGGGTGTTTTTTGGCATTCCCGTGGCAAGTATAAGCCCCACTCTTGTTTTTTCTGTCCGAGTAGAATCATATGACTCAGACGTTTGTTTCCCATCGATTGAATTATTTTGGACGACGAAACACACGAGTTTCTAACAACTAATTCGTTGTCATGTTGGGTCTTATCTGAAATGACAATTTCGCACAATACTAAAATAATAAATGTTGTATCACAAGTCAATAAAATCAAATTTATTTTCTCATTGAATGAATCTTTCTTGGTATATCGACAATAATGTTGTGCGCAAATAAAATGCATACAAAATAAAACATATAGGTTTTTATGAAAATGAATTATAGCACATAATAATTTATTTCTTAAATTTTAATTTTTTACATTTTAATCATAATTTAATTTTCACTTTTTTTTGTATGCTCTCGGTACTAGGGCTGTAAACGCGAGCGAGCTCGTGTTCGGCTCGTTCAAAATTGCTCTTGTTCGAAATCGGCTCGTGGACAGTGGGTTTATGTTCGGCTCGATTTATATATTCGTGTTCGTGTTTTGCTCGTGTTCGGCTCAAAATTGGCTCGTTAAAATTAAACTGAAAAAATAAATGTAGAATGCTAGATTCAAACTTCATCAAAAATATGTGAAATAAGGCTCATAACTACATTACCAAAAAAATAATTACAATTTAAACAAAGATATAAATATAAATAATATATTATTATATAAATAATTATATAATTTTTTTTATTTCAAGCTAAAACGAGCTGAACACGAGCGAACAAGTAGCTATTAGTGTTCGACTCGTTTATAATTCGAGCTTTAAAAACTTATTCGTGTTCGGCTCATTTACTTAATGATTGAGCCGAACATGAACTGTTCGCAAACAACGAGCTTTTTTGACAGCCCTACTCGGTACTTTATCATACTAGGAATAAATTACTTTATTATCGTACAACTTACATGATTATTAAACGATAATTAAAATCAATGTTTTTTTCTTAATTACAATGATAACAATAATTAGCCAATGTAAATAACATTTTTTTAGGGGACATTTACAAACGTACCACCCAAATCATATATATTTACAAATAATAGTTGTATATAAGATATTGATTTTTATATTTATTTATAAACAGATATTAAATTAAAAAGATACTATGAATAATATTCTTAATATTATTTAAAATACATATAATTAAAAAATTTATTGTTAATAATGAAATTATAAGGAAATGGGGCGTTGCGAGAATCGAACTCGCGACCTCTCGCACCCAAAGCGAGAATCATACCACTAGACCAAACGCCCACAACGTTGTTGTTATGGAATTTCAGAATATATAAAGACGATTTTCTGATTTCTATTTCCCTCTCTAAATATGAAACGCAAAATGATAGGGGCATGTTCATTAACTTGTTTGATTCATCTGAAATAATAAGAAACGTCTCACGGCACCGCTCTGACCCTATCCATACTATCGATTAAAATTTTAAAATCAGTCTCGATCAAAATCTGTTGTCAATTACACATGACAACAATAGAGACGACCATTAAAACGACACTAGCTTCAGTTTTGATAGGATTATCGGTGATAGAAGGGGAAGAGAAAAAGAGCTTACGCTTGCCATCAACATCACGGGCTCTTCTCTCAATAACAGCACAAGAGGGTTTCCAACTCCTGTTGGTGTTAAATTTAACCCGCCCGCTTGGAGGAGGCCGCCATCTTATCAAGGTTGGGAGTTGCGGTATCCTCACTCCAGCCTGATTAGATTGCCTTCAAGCTTCAAAATAGGGTATACCATAAAAGAAAGCATCCTTCACTATATACAATCTCATAATTCTATGAATATACGCAATGATATTAGAAAAATCATTGGCAAACGAAATATTTTTACTCTCATATTTAATATCATTACAGACCATCTAAATAAACCAACAAATAATATAAGGGTAGCTTTGCAGAAAATACTTACTCTTACGATCCAGATTGCAAATGTGGCACGAGCTAATTAGATCCCGAGCCGGGGTCAAAGCAGTACCTAACCAAAGCCCTCCGCTACTCCAAATTTGCAAAGAAAAAGGTCACGTGAAAAATAGGTGTTCAATAGATTCCTCATCCTCTTTACACAACAGACATCTAGAAGGTATACGTAAACTTTTTAATTTTAAAATATCATCGCACGGGATCACCTTATGAAACATCCTCCATGCCAAAAATGACATAGCGTGAGTTAAAGTAGGGCTCCAAATAGTATTACCCCAAACAGTTTTGGGAAAATGATGAAGAGAGAAATAAACATTTTTTAGATATGGAGCCTTTAGTAGCTGTTTTAATCATAGGAACATCCTTCATAAGTTGCTCGAATGGAATGGATGATATAAATTTAGCATTATCCTCCCCCGCCGGTTGTATAAGTGAAGGCATATTCTAGCCACCATGTAGCCAGGTATAAAAAACAATAAGATTACCATGAGCAACCTCCCCCAAATGGAAAGGCACCTGAGACAACAAATCCTGCCAAAATTAGATATTATCGCAACCAAAATCCAAAAAAATAAATGTCTTGGCCTATTCACGAATTTGAAATAGCTTTTTCCACACACTAGAATCACCAGTACTCCAAGAGACCAAGGAGTGATTAGTTTTATGACAATATTTACTGAGCAGATAGGAAGCCCACAAGGACTCTCCTTTTTGAAAATTAAACAAGAGTTTAAAATAATTTATATCTGTGATATGATGAAGCTGTTTGAAACCCAAACCATCCGCATACGTCGGTTTACAGACCCTTTTCCAAGGTAGTCATTTCCTACCCGAATGTCCACCAGCCCATAAGAATTTATTAAAACATCGTTCAAGAACCTGCTGTGTGCTCTTTTTAATGTGCATTACTTGCAAAACATATAAAGACAAACGTTGCAAAATACTCCTAAGAATAGTGATCCGTCCCCCGAAGGACAAAAAAGTTATGTTTCGAATCAAGCATCCTATTATGCACTTTTTCCACCACCTCATCCAATTGCGATTGTTTCCTCCTCCCTTTGAGGAGGTTAACCCCAAAATATTTAAGATGAAGGGAAGAAAGAGATAACCACATAAAAGTGGCAATCCAATCAGCTTTTTCCACAATCAACAGACTTCCCCATATATATATGACATTTGCTAGCACTAAATTGGAGACTTGAAACACTCTGGAAATCCTCCAACACTTGATAGATTTCCTTGACGTTCTTCTTACAAGCATTAAAAAATAATATAACATGATCCGCATAGGCCAAATGAGAAACAAAAACCTTGGATTTGCTAGCAAAATAGAGAGAGGGCACTCTTGTGAAGTGAAGAGTTCATTAAACAAGCGGGAGAAGTAATCAAAGACCAAAATACATATAGTAGGTGATAAGGGACCCCCTTGTTTAATCCCACGACCCGCAGAGAAAAACTCATGCTCATTCCTATTAATAATGATGCTATAATAACTAGAGATAAACCAGGTGTGAATAAGCTTACAAAAGGCAGTATGAAAACCTCTATCTTTAAGACCTTCAAAATAAACTCCCAACTTAGAGAGTCATAGGCTTTGTGAATGTCCAGTTTAATAATTAAGTTTCCCCCTCTACATCTCTTATCAATATCATAAATAAACTCTTGAGCCAACATAATGTTGTCAGTAATTCCTCGACCCTGTATAAAAGTCGATTGGTTGAGAGAGATAATGTGATGCAAATGAGGTTGAATACATTTCATCAGAAATTTGCTAATAGCTTTTGTGACCACATAAGTCATAGATAAAAGCCAAAAGTGCTCCCAAGCACTTTTATGTGTCAATTTAGGAATAAGAACAATAGTGGCAGCGGAGAAATAATTTCCAAAAGCCTTGCCCCTGAAATAGCTCTGAATGGCCTCCACCACATCTTTTTAAATAATGCCCCAACATTTGATATAGAAATATGAAGTAAACCCATCCAGACCAGGGGCTTTATTGCAATTGATATCTGAGAACGCAACGAAGATTTCCCACTTCATCAGGAATACCACAAAGATCTAATTCCCCAGTATAGTTTCTAACATCATTAAAGAAATGAGCGTCAATATCACTCGTAGTCTGTTGAGCTTGGAAAAGATTAGTGAAGTATTTAACAACACTTTCACCCAACTCAAGATCACCTGTTACCTAGTCTCCATCCTCATTTTTAATACGAACAATAATGTTAATAGCTCTATGTTGTTTTATGCATGCATGAAAGTATTTTGTATTTCTATCACCTTGGGTGAAGTGCAACTCCCCTCCTTTCTGTTGTAACAATTCTTCCTCCCACATAGAAGCTTCCAACAAATCCTTATGTGCCTCCAAAAGTTGAGGAACAAGATCAGCAGTAGATTTATCAAGAGCTTGTAACATATTAACTCGTTGTTCAGCCTTAATTACTCTAGCATGGACATCACCGAGAACATCCCAGTTCCAAGCTCTCAAAGCAAAAACTACATTCTTATGAAGCTTCCAAATTTGAAACCAAGCAGTTCCTGCCTCAATGTTGGTGCTAGCAACTCCTTGATATTTTTATCAGCAAAAGTGTTTTGCCCCACGTTTCTCTTTCGCAACTCCGGGTGTAGGCGAAAACAGTGCAAGAGCCATGACCAAACATTCGACAATGAGAACAGTAGGAGTGATGTTTTTCAAGAAATACTTGTTGCATGTAGCCATTGTGAGCTGAACTGATCCAAACCTCATCTGGAGGCATCAAGGTAACATCCCTTTCAAGCAAAATTCTTGTCATCGAGGGTCTTGTTAAGTTAAAGGTCGGAGCATCCAACATCAGCGATTTACCAAACATAGCAGCTAATTTAAATAAAATCTCATGATTGAAAAGATGCACCTTCAAACCAGGAAGACGAAGCCAAACATGGATTACATGGAGTTCTACTTGAGGATAGAAATCCATGGACAACTTTAATACTTTCATCATAACGTCCTCAAACTGAACAATGCGTCGAGCAAATAGTCTAGCATAATCGTCCTCATTTGAAAGCTGAATCAAAATGTGTGTACCATCCAAAGCCCCGATTTGCCAACCACCGACCAAATTTATGAGCTCAAAATGTTTGCAAAGAAACTCTAATTTCAGGTGGCCAAAGACAAATTTTCCCATCAAATGATAATGACACGACTAAGCAAGGATATTGTTTTCGGATTCAGAAAGAAAAAGAGCAAGTTTTCCCCCCTTTTTACCCTGTTTTTTGATAAAACTATACTCACCTTTGAGGACAAGGGAATCATAGAAAGCAGGAGGTAAGACTAACTTATTAGAGCCACCATTAGAGGAACCTCCATCAGTAATGCCGGCACAAGATCTCTCCATCAGCACGAAACTACGCATGGCACCACGTAATCGCAACCGAAGCAAACCCTAGAAGAGCTCGAACCAACGCCGCCATATATATATATATATATATATNACTCCTACGCAGAAGACGCCGCCATTCCTCGCGTCTCCTCCCTGCACCGAGGAAAACCTACTCTCCCGCTCCTTGCTCGATCCNATAAACTTCAATTTTTACATAAATACCAAGTCCCACATGCATGAAAGGTTCATTCCACCTAAAAAGTAAAAATAGTTGTAAATATTGATGTGATGTGAAATATATTTGTCTCAAAATAATAAGAAATCTATCGAATGAGGATTAGTCAGCCAATACAACTAACTTAGATCAGATCAAGACTGACCAATCGTCAAAATTCGCTCGATGCTCAAAGTTAACACTTGTTGTTTAATAACATGCTATCTAATAATATTTTTTAGTTGTTAATGTTAGACATCAATTTTAATATTTTTTGGTTCCTTTAACATTCTACTAAGAAATATAATATAACAAAATTATATTGTTAACCTTTAAATAATTAATCCCTAATGCAATGTTTATTATTGTTGTGTGCCAGAAATTTGCGGTGATAATGCAGTATTTTAACATTTTAGCATTGTGCGAACATCTAACATGAAAGATAAGCAGTGCATATGCTCACTCTTCTCCTGAATTGGATAAACTAAAATTATAAAGCCGATAATCTTAATTGTACAAATATATTTTAGCTATAATAGCCATAATTGAATTATAATGAATGTTATTCTTGGTTGTAATATCAATAGTCAGCCTCAAACGTCTTAAATTGTTGCTACCAATGCAGTAGTTGATCATATATAAAGACTGGTTGCAATAGTGGTAATTAGACACAAATGTCATAATTGAAGAATTTAATAATAGTAGTTGATCACAAAGATCGTACTTGGTTGCTTCAAAGATAGTAGTTGGTCATAAATGTTGTAATGGGTGGCTCCAATATAATAAATTAGTCGCAGAAGTCGTGGTTGGTGACTGCAATAATATCAATTGGTAAAATAGATTATAGTTGGAAGTTATAATGATAGTAATTGATCACAAATATCGTGGTTGGTGGCTGTTATATCATTAACTTGTTATGAAGGCCGTAGTTGGTGACTGCAATAACATTATATGGATATAATGGTCGTAGTTGGAGAATCACCCCCTTCTCTCAGGGAGAGCAAGGATATAATTCTACACAGAACACTGCGTTTATCTTTATACAAAAAAAAATGCATGTGTCAGGAAAAAACTATCATTTTTTTGTTACAAAAGCCGTAAGAAGTGGTCGACGACAGTCAATTGCAGCAGGAAGTGACTACTATTGGTGGTCTACAGTGACTGAAGGGTGATGACAATGATGTTCGACATCTATGAAAGCTGAAAGTTATTATCTGGTTTTCATTCTGTAGTTATTGGTTGCAATATTGTGTGGTGAGGACCATAAGCAATTTATTAGTATCTCTTACCTAAATTCCAGATATTTCTTTATTGTATAGACTTAGGATCAAATATGCATTTGTGAAAATGAACATTATTTTTTTTGGTGATATGTTGTTAACCCAACGACACTTTTGTGAAATGCATTGCTATTCACTCTAGTTTTGTTTATGGTTTGTTTGGGCTCAGAGTTGTGATTAACCTCTTATGATAAAACCTATTAAAAAATCTTTATTGTAAGATTTTACCTTAATAAAATTTAGTTTTAAAATCAAATCATTTTAAAATAAGCACTTCACATTCTTGTACGACCCCGAGCCAATTTTAAATGATTTGCATTTGCATAGACATCTAACCAATCATACTAATATAACCTTCACACTCCACACCTAATGACTTTGCATTTATTCTTGCTTGCCTAGTGAGGAAGTATTATTGCTTCTCCTAACTAAGTAGCCCAACATAATTCCTTTTCTTAGGCGGCCGTCTAGTACGTTTAGGGTGTTTTTTGGCATTCCCTTGGCAGGTATAAGCCCCACTCTATCATATGACTCAGAAGTTTCTTTCCCTTCGATTGAATTATTTTGGACGACGAAACACACGAGTTTCTAACAACTAATTTGTTGTCATGTTGGGTCTTATCTGAAATTACAATTTTGCACAATATGAAAATAAAAAACGTTGTATCACAAGTCAATAAAATCAAATTTATTTTCTCGTTGAATGAATATTTGTCTTGGTTTATGAGCAATAATGTTGTACCAAATAAAATGCATACAAAATAAAACATATATGTTTTAATAAAAAAATGAATTATAGCACATAATAATTTATTTTTTAAATTTTAATTATTTACATTTAATCATAATTTAATTTTCACTTTATTTTTGTATGCTCTCGGTACTAGGGCCGTAAACGAGCTGAGCTTGAGCGAGCTTGTTTTCGGCTCGTTCAAATTGCTTGTGTTCGAAATCGGCACGTGAACAGTGTGTTCGTGTTTGGCTCTAAATTGACTTGTTAAAATTAAACTGAAAAAATAAATATAGAATGTTGGATTCAAACCTGTATCAAATATATATAAAATAAGATGCATAACCACATTACTACAAGAGGAATTTCAATTCAAATATAGATATAAATATATATATAATATATTATTATATAAATAATAAGTGTAATATATCATTATATAAATAATTATATATATTTTTTTTCGAGCTAAAACGAGCCAAACACGAGCGAACAAGACTGGTTTATAATTCTAGCTTTAAAAACTTGTTTGTGTTATGAGCCGAACACGAGCTGTTCTACTCGATAATGTATTATACGAGAAATAAATTACATTATTATCGTACAACTTACATGATTATTAAACGATAATTAAAACTAATGCTTTTTTCTTAATTACAATGATAACAATAATTAGCCAATGTAATTAATATTTTTTTAGGGGACACTTACTTACGTACCACCCAAATCATATATATTTACAAATAATAGTCATATTTAAGATTTTGATTTTTATATTTATTTATAAACAGATATTAATGAAATAATACATTGCATTAAAAAGATACCAAGAATAATATTCTTAATATTGTTTAAAATACATATAATTAAAAAATGTAAAGTTAATAATGAAATTATAAGGAAATGGGGCGTTGCGAGAATCGAACTCGCGACCTCTCGCACCCAAAGCGAGAATCATACCACTAGACCAAACGCCCACAATGTTGTTAGAAGTTTCAACATTTGGAGATCTATAAAATAGTTTGGTTGAAGTTTCACTATCAAAGCTTTCTATTTCACTCTCTAAATATGAAATGCCAAATGATAAGGACATGCTCTTTTAACTTGTTTGATTCGTTTGAAATAATAAGAAATGTCTCACGACACCGCTCTGACCCCATTCATACTATCGATTAAAATTTTAAAATCAGCCAAAATCTGCTGTCAATTACACATGACAACAATAGAGACGATCATTAAAACCGCCCTAGCTTCAGTTTCGATAGGATTATCGGTGATAGAAGGGGAAGAGAAAAAGAGCTTACACTTGCCATGAACATCACGGGCTCTTCCCCCAATACCAGCACAAGAGGGTTTTTAACTCCCGTCGGTGTTAAATTTAACCCGCCCACTTGGAGGAGGCCGCCATCTCACCAAGGTTGAGAGTTGTGGTATCCTCACTCCAGCTTGATTAGGTTGCCTCCAAGCTTCAAAAGAGGGTATACCAGAAAAGAAAGCATTCTTCATTATACACAATCTTATAATTCTATGAATATACACAATGATATTAGAAAAATCATTGGCCCACGCAATATTTTTACCCTCATATTTAATGGCATTACAGACCATCCAAATAAACCAACAAACAATATAAGGGTAGCTTTGCAGAAAATACTTACTCTTACGATCTGGATTGCAAATGTGGCACGAGCTAATTAGATCCCGAGTCGGGGTCAAAGCAGTACCAAACCAAAGCCCTCCGTTACTCCAAATTTACAAAGAAAAAAAGGCACGTGAAAAATAGGTGTTCAATAGATTCCTCATCCTCTTTACACAACAGACATCTAGAAGGTATACGTAAACCTTTTAATTTTCAAAATATCATCGCACGGGATCACCTTATGAAACATCCTTCACGCCAAAAATGACATAGAGTGAGTTAAAGTTGGGCTCCAAATAGTATTACCCCAAACAGTTTCGGGAAAATGGTGAAGAAAGAAATAAACATTTTTAGATATGGAGCCTTTAGTAGCTGTTTTAATCATAGGAAAATCCTTCATAAGTGGCTTGAGTGGAATAGATGATATAAATTTAGCATTATCCTCCCCCGCCAGTTGTATAAGTGAAGGCATATTCCAACCACCATGTAACCAGGTATTAGAAACAAGAATATTACCGTAAGCAACCTCCCCCAAATGGAAAGGCATCTGAGACCACAAATCCTGCCAGAAAGTGATATTGTCGCAACCCAAATCCAAAAAAAATAAATGTCTTGACCCATTCACGAATTTGAAATAACTTTTTCTACACCATAGAATCATCAGTAAGTCAACAGACTAAGGAAGGATTAGTTTTATGACAATATTTTCTGAGCATATAAGAAGCCCACAAGGACTCTCCTTTCCAAAAATTTAACCAAAGTTTAAAATAATTTATATCTGTGATGTGATGAAGCTGTTTGAAACCCAAACCACTCGCATACGTCGGTTTACAGACCCTTTTCCAAGGTAACCATTTCCTACCCGAATGTCCACCAGCCTATAAGAATTTATTAAAACATCGTTCATTCTTTTTTAATGTGTATTACTTGCAAAAATATATAAAGACAAGAGTTGCAAAATACTCCAAGAACAATGATCCGTCCCCTGAAGGACAAAAGGCTGAGTTTCTAATCAAGCATCATATTACACATTTTTTCCACCACCTCATCCAATTCACATTGTTTCCTCCTCCCTTTGAGGAGGTTAAACCCCAAATATTTAAGAGGAAGAGAAGAGAGAGAAAGAGAACCATGTAAAAGTGGCAATCCAATCAGCTTTTCCACGATCAACAGACTTCTACGTATATATATGACATTTGCTAGCACTAAATTGGAGACCCGAAACACTCTGGAAATCCTCCAACACTTGACAGATTTCCTTGACGTTCCTTTTACAAGCATTAGAAAATGATATAACATCACCAGCATAGGTCAAATGAAAAACGAAAACCTTGGATTTGCTAGCAAAATGGAGTGAGGGCACTCTTGTGAAGAGTTCGTTAATTAAGCAGGAGAAGTAATCAAAGACCAAAATAAATATAGTAGGTGATAAGGGACCGCCCTGTTTAATCCCACGACCCGCAGAGAAAAACCCATGCGCATTCCTATTAATAATGATGCTATAATAAGTAGAAATAAACCAGGTGTGAATAAGCTTACAAAGGCAGAAGTTGAGGAACAAGATCAACAGTAGATTCATCAAGAGCTTGTAACATATTAACTCGTTGTTCAACCTTAATCACTCTAGCATGGACATCACCGAAAACATCCCAGTTCCAAGTTCTCAAAGGAAAAACAACATTCTTAAGAAGCTTCCAAAGTCCTGCCTCAATGTCGGTGCTAGCAATGGAGGTGTGCCCTCCTTGATATTTTTATCAGCAAAAGTGTTTTGCCCCACGTTTCTCTTTCGCAACTTTGGGTGTAGGTGAAAACACTGCACAGAGCCATGACCAAACATTCGGCAATGAGAGCAGTAGGAGACATGTTTTTCAAGATATACCTGTTGCATGTAGCCATTGTGAGCTGAACCGATCCAAACCTCATCTGAAGGCGACAATATAACATCTCTTTCAATCAAAATCCTTGTCATCGAGGGTCTCGTTAAGTTAAAGGTCGGATCATCCAACATCAGTGATTTACCAAACATAGCAGCTAATGAAAATAAAATCTCATGATTGAAAAGATGCACCTTCGAACCACAAAGATGAAGCCAAACATTCTGCTTGAGGATCGAAATCCATGGGCCACTTTAAGACTTTCATCATAACATCCTCAAACTGAACAATGCGTCGAGCAAATAGTCTAGCATAATCGTCCTCATTTAAAAGCTGAATCAAAATGTGTGTACCATCCAAAGCCCCAATTTGCCAACCACCGACCAGATTCATGAGCTCAAAATGTTTGCAAAGAAACTCTAATTTCAGGTGGCCAAAGACAAATTTTCCCATCAAATGATAATGACACGACGAAGCAAGGATATTGTTTTCGGATTCAGAAAGAAAAAGAGCAAGTTTTCCCCTCTTTTTACCCTGTTTTTTGATAAAACTATACTCACCTCTAAGGCCAACGAAATCATAGAAAGCAGGAGGGAAGACTAACTTATTAGAACCACCATTAAAGGAACCTCCATTAGTAACGCTGGCATAAGATCTCTCCATCGGCTCGAAGCTACGCATGGCACCACGTAATCTCAACCAAAGCAAACCCTAGCAGAGCTCGAACCAACGCCGCCATATATATATAAATGGCAAATTTTATATCTGATATACATAAATCTTAATATTTTATGTGCTATTTATTTAAATCTCTTAAATCCCTTAATTTCGCTTCTTTATTAAATTCCTATAAGTATAATACAAAATTATGAAATTAATGGTAATAATTTCATCATATTGGAATAAGTACCATTTACAAACATACCACCCAATTCCTTGTATTTACATATCTAGCACAAACTTTAATTTTTCTTTTTACATACATACCACCCATTTATTGGAATGTCTCCCAAAAATAAAAAATAAAAAATAAAAAATTGAGATCCCAAGCTAAGCTTGACATTCGCTTCTACTGATAAGCCGAGGTTTAACTCAACNTCATTTACAAACATACCACCCAATTCCTATGTATTTACATATCTAGCACAAACTTTAATTTTTCTTTTTACATACATACCACCCAATTATTGGAATTTCTCCAAAAAAAAAAAATAATAAAAAAAAAATTGAAATCCCATGCTAAGCTTGACATTCGCTTCTACTGATAAGCCAAGGTTGAACTCAACATATCAACTCGACTCGATGAATTTGAGCATGCTATTCGATCGCCAAGTCAAGGCAGAGTTAGTTGTAACTCAACTCGACTCATTCACACCCTAATTCTCGTGTATTTCCACCTAACACCCACACTTATTTTTTACATTTATACCGCCCAAAACTTTCCTACCATATAAAAAATACCACAATTTTAACTTAAAAAACAAAAAAAACTAAACACACATTTTCATGCCTATATAAGTTGACAAATACTTAAAAGTTAAGAAGTTAGGTGTTCCATATGTAAAATACACAAGAATCAAGTAAATAAGCAAATATTTACAAATCTATCACCTAAGAAAAATTATTACGTCCGGACTCCGGACGTACTCCAGACGTAGATGTACGTTCGGAGTCCAATGAATCACCTCCAGGTGGAGCTGAAAAAAAAGAAAAAAAAAACTCGTTTTCTTGTGATCCGACCCGATAACACAGGGAATATTCATCCTGTGTTATTCTGCGTTATTCAAATGTTATTGTGGTGATATTGATGTGTTATTATGTTATTATAACACCGAAAATATTCACAGAACACAAAAATACATGATAATACATGAATACAAACACAATAACACATGAATAACGCGAAATAACAACAGGAATATTCCCTTGTGCTAAAACGAATTTCTTTTATTTTTATGTTACCTTCGCGTGGCGTGATTTTATTGGACTCCGGACGTCCGGACATAACAATTTTTCATCACCTAAACTTCAATTTTTACATCTATACCACCAAATATTCCATGAACTCAAAAAACAAAAANCAGTTGTAACTGAACTCGACTCATTCACACCCTAATTCTCGTGTATTTCCACATCTAACACCCACACTTATTTTTTACATTTATACCGCCCAAAACTTTCCTACCATATAAAAAATACCACAATTTTAACTTAAAAAACAAAAGAACTAAAACACACTTTTTCATGCCTATATAAGTTGACAAATACGTAAAAGTTAAGAACTTCAGGTATTCCATATGTAAATACACAAGAATCGAGTAAATAAGCAAATATTTACAAATCTATCACCTAAGAAAAAGTATTACGTCCGGAGTCGTCCGAACTCCGGACGTACTCCAGACGTAGAGGTACGTTAGGAGTCCAATGAATCACTTCCAGGTGGAGCTGGAAAAAAAAAAAAAAAAAAC
>JXCR01143887.1:86074-105054 GCA_002079205.1 Phalaenopsis hybrid cultivar
AAAAAAAAAAAAAAAAAACTCGTTTTCTTGTGATCCGACCCGATAACACAGGGAATATTCCTCCCGTGTTATTCCGCGTTATTCAGGTGTTATTGTGGTGATATTGATATGTTATTGTGTTATCATAACACCGAAAATATTTCCAGAACACAATAATACATGAATACAACCACAATAACACCTGAATAACGCGGAATAACACGAGAGAATATTCCCTTGTGCTAAAACAAATTTTCTTTTATTTTTCTGTCACCTCCACGTGGCGTGATTTTATTGGACTCCGGATGTCCGGACGTAATAATTTTTTACCGCCTAAACTTCAATTTTGACATCTATCACCAAATATTCCATGAACTAAAAAAAAAAAAAAAATTAAACAGTTCAATAATCCTAATCACAGGCCATGAAATACATTACAAGCAGCATTCTAAAACAGTTCCTCCTAATCAGATGTGGTCTCTATGACACATCAAAAGATACAAAATGATAAAATAAATAAAACATTCAGGCATTCTAAAACCTATATACACATACTCTTCAAATTAATCTAATTTTTATTAAAAATAGAAAAAAAATCATGGCTCTCACAGCAGTGTGGAAAAGGAAAAGAATTGAGAGCTCCTACCAAAGCAGCAGTTGTGTCTGCAAGAAACTTAAAAGAGAAGGCGCAGATAGAGAATGATCCATCCAGCCATTGAGACTACTGCAAATATATGAACCCAGAATAGAACAGCAGCTGCCTCCTTTCCGCATCCTCTCAGATTTGCAACAGCACCTGCAACCAGTTTTGGGATGTTTTGTGCAAATAAAATTATTGTCGGATTGATGAGGAAAAATAAATCGTCGATAAATATTTAGGAAAATTTACGTAAGTATAACGCAATGTTTATGTATTTGCATGTCTGACGTCTAAAATTTAGAGTGCGTTTGGGGCAGCTTGTGCTTATACGGATAAACAGTTTATTCTGAAACGCGGTCACGGTCTGCTTTTAGTATAAAAACTCAATTGCGTTTTCGGATAAGTTGCCGAAAGGTGTTTTCCAAACGGTGAGGCAGCGTTTCCGCACTTATAAGCTGCCCCAACTGGGTCCTTAATGTTTATATTTATAACATTTTGGTGTACTAATAATATATGGGATGGCCTATTACCAGAAAGCACAGAAGTAGGCATTGTATGCTGGAGCAGCAACACAAATCTGAACATTTTATCACCCTTTGGAAGAAAGCCAAGCTTGTCAGCCAAGGTGACAATACCAAGCCCAGCGGGAGGAACTATAACCAATCGTGCAAATATAATTGCAGCAGTTGTTCGAAAACCAAGCTTTTTACTTCCTGCACCAGGACCTGTATGAAAATATAAAAGAAATAATTCAAAGATAAACATAAAATGATTTTAAGGTCTATATTCAGTGTAGCTGGAGCCATAATGTATTTATAGGAATTTTGTGCACGTGTCTCTAGAAAATATTCTAAGGTCCTTTATCAGCATCTAGAAGAGCAACAGAGACACAATAACCACAGGAAATCATGTAAATGTGGGATTTACTAAATCCTGTCAACACCAGGGTTTAAGGTGGCGCTTGGAGCAGCTTGTGTTTATCCAGATAAGCCGCTTCTCTAGAAACGCGAACCGCGGGTTAAACCTGCGTTCCGTGTTTGGTGTAAAAATCCAACAGTGTTTTCGGATAAGTTGTTCAAACANTGCTTGGAGCAGCTTGTGTTTATCCAGATAAGCCGCTTCTCTAGAAACGCGGACCGCGGGTTAAACCTGCGTTCCGTGTTTGGTGTAAAAATCCAACAGTGTTTTCGGATAAGTTGTTCAAACACATTTTCCAAACGGGGAGACGGCGTTTTCAAAATGCAGCCGCAGCGGATAAGCTGCCCCAAACGAGCCTAAGTAGGTATGGGATTTAAGATGCAATAGAGTAACTGAGAAGGAACTAGATTCACAAAATTCAGGAATTAAAATTTGCNACGGATAAGCTGCCCCAAACGAGCCTAAGTAGGTATGGGATTAAGATGCAATAGAGTAACTGAGAAGGAACTAGATTCACAAAATTCAGGAATTAAAATTTGCCCTTTTTAGTGTCTGGCAGATTTGAGTTAAATCTCAATTAAATCCGTCAAAAGAAAGCAAGGTGAACAAACTTGCCAAGCTCATGAAAAACTTAAGCATTCAAAAAACAGTAAGAGAAAACGCTTACCATCAACTAGATTTCCTCCCAACGCAAGCAAAATGCAAGGAATCATGGCATCCCTGACCAAATTCAATACATGCATTGTTAAGAAACTAACCATACTGATAACTTAAATTTGATAAAAATATATAAGCATCATGCTTTATCGATAGTGATGAATGTTATTTTATTTCTGATCTTAACAAGAGAAATAAAACATAAAAGATTGACATACATACCACTCAATTCCTACATATTTACACATCTAACACCTAAACTTCAGTTTTTACATGCATACCACCTTATCCATGCATAAAATAGTGCAAGCGCTTTTAAAAAGTTAAAATTGTGCCGTTTTGATGTGATATGAGGGATTTGATAGATATGTAATTTCATAGGAAATAAGTGACGTACTAAAATTACTATCCCGCATCAGAAGGATGCTTTTGCAACAGTTTATGCTAGCATAGCAAAAAGAAAATCACCCAACTTTAATGCAAAAAAAGCCAACCAGAAGCAACTACAATAAGGAAATTCCAAAAAGATCAAGCATCACAAGAAGACATGAAGATTTGCTCGGTTTGGCTAAAACAAGCACGGGTTCACAGTAGAAGAGAGTGAAACAGATCCACTACAAAGAGAACCCACAAACGAACAAAACAAGGGCATAAGAAAATACTCTTCCGCAAACCTTAGTACATAACAAAGAAGCACACACCTCCCAAAATAATTAAAAGAAAAAACTCTTAAGAGAGGTTTAACAAATTTCTTAAAAAAAGATTTCAACAAAATTGTTTGAATCTTTAATTCTTTAGATAAAATTCTTAAGAACATANAATCAAGCATCACAAGAAGACATGAAGATTTGCTCGGTTTGGCTAAAACAAACAGGAGAAGAGAGTGAAACAGATCCACTACAAAGAGAACCCACAAACGAACAAAACAAGGGCATAAGAAAATACTCTTCTGCAAACCGAAGTACATAATGTCACCACAACAAAGAAGCACACACCTCCCAAAATAATTAAAAGAAAAAACTCNACTCGGTTTGGCTAAAACAAGCACGGGTTCACAGGAGAAGAGAGTGAAACAGATCCACTACAAAGAGAACCCACAAACGAACAAAACAAGGACATAAGAAAACACTCTTCCGCAAACCGAAGTACATAATGTCACCACAACAAAGAAGCACACACCTCCCAAAATAATTAAAAGAAAAAACTCNGATGGTTAAAACTCCATAAACCAATTCGCATTACAAATGTTAAAACTTGTTAAATCGTGTGAAACTTTTTGATAAATTCTTTTGAAATTTAAATCTAATTGTATAATTTAATTATTTTTTATTTCTTTTAACTATAATAATCATTAATTAATAGATTATTGATGTAGTTAATCATTCATTATAATTTTTAGGCTAACTAATAATTAAATAGTAACTTACTAATCATTGATTATTATGATTTTACTATAACGAACAAAACATAANAATGGTTAAGACTCTATAAACCAATTCTCATTACAATGTTAAAACTTGTTAAATCGTGTGAAACTTTTTGATAACTTCTTTTGAAATTTAAATCTAATTGTATAATTTAATTATTTTTTATTTCTTTTAACTATAATAATCATTAATTAAAAGATTATTAATGTAGTTAATCATTCATTATAATTTTTAGCTAACTAATAATTAAATAGTAACTTACTAATCATTGATTATTATGATTTTACTATAACGAACAAAACATAATATTTAATTAAGAATTAAATATGATTTTATAAATTTAATTAAGCATAAAAATCATATTAACTNTTTAACTATACTAATCATTAATTAATAGATTATTAATGTAGTTAATCATTCATTATAATTTTTAGCTAACTAAAAATTAAATAGTAACTTACTAATCATTGATTATTATGATTTTACTATAACGAACAAAAAATAATATTTAATTAAGAATTAAATATGATTTTATAAATTTAATTAAGCAAAAAAATCATATTAACTTATTACAATATTAATTTAATTAACTTGAAATTTAATTTATTAAATAAAATCATAACTAATATATTTTACTTACCTTATTATATTTTGATTAATTAATATTATTTTTTAAAAATTAGATCAGAACATTTCAGCTCCATAATCCGTTCATCAGTGGTATAAATTCCAGCTCCATTTATAAACAAAAACAGCATCAGAAACTCCTCATTTCGTATAAAAGTGGTCGCCATGGGCTCTGCTGAGCTCAATTTCTTTCTTAGAATAGAAACTAAAATAAAACCCAATAAAATTGAAAAATAGGAATCAAGCCAGATAAATAGTCTTTCTAAACTCAAATTAAGATAGCAATATTTNCAAACTAAAATAAAACCCAATAAAATTGAAAAATAGGAATCAAGCCAGATAAATAGCCTTTCTAAACTCAAATTAAGATAGCAATATTTTTCAACCAGAAGAAATATGCATACCAAAATAAGACCTGAGACATGTCTTACCCAAGAATTAAGCAGCTGTCAGTGAAAAAAAACAAAGGCGCGTCGTCCGTGAGAATTAACTGCTTCAGGAATGGTATAGCACCAATGAAAATTGCCAGCACCTGTTTTCAAATGATTATAGAGAAACAAATAAAAGAGATTAAAGTATGATCAACAGTAGAAGCTTCTTTAAGTAAAACATTGATGAACAATTACACATTCTGGTTCAACACTATAAGCCGATTAATTATTATCCAACTAATCATTACATTCAACATAAAAATTACTCAATATCGACCAAGATCACTCCTTCACAATCATTAAAATGAAGCATTTTTATCTTAATCAACGTAAGAATAATGTCATATGAGCCATCACTTTTCACCTAAAATAAAAATAATACTTTGCGGAAGCCTGTTAAAATAGGCATTTATTACAAGTAAATTATGGCTAAAAATAAATAAGTACATAGAAAAATTGTAAGTATACATAGTTTAGAAATATAAGTATCTAATTTCATCAAGGAAAATATGTATGAGCAAATCAGTCAATCATCGCTTGTATGTTACCTATTTTTTTAATATAATGACTAAAACTTCTAGAAGGGAACAAGCAGTTTTTACACACAACTTTTATTTGCCATGACAGATGTACGCCGGTGCCTAGCCTAAGAGCAATTTTATCTTTTACACGCCTAAGAGCAATTGAGTCTTTTATTATTTACTATTGCTTATTAAAAATAGACCCTAATAGGCTTAGGGTTAAGGATATACATTAGACTGCTTGTTGTGAGTCTTGATTCTAGGATTTAGGAGAGACTTCATACATCTCAAATAGCAGTTGGGAGAGATCACTTACACTTCGAATTGT
Source organism: Phalaenopsis hybrid cultivar (assembly GCA_002079205.1). Taxonomy (NCBI): domain Eukaryota; kingdom Viridiplantae; phylum Streptophyta; class Magnoliopsida; order Asparagales; family Orchidaceae; genus Phalaenopsis; species Phalaenopsis hybrid cultivar. Next base: position 91,603 of record JXCR01143887.1, read on the forward strand.
AGGTGCTTATCTTATGTGTTCATGAGAATTATTAGTGTTGAATTGTTTTGATATGATTTTATTGAAGAAAAATATTATTTGCCTTAATTTTTGTGAAAATTCGTGCCGATTTCTACATAGGATCGTCTCAAAGTGGTATCAAAGCATTTGATTCATGGGAGATCAATTATGAGATCCCAGCTTGCAGACACATTGAATCCTCGCAATCAAGATTGCAACATACAAGAAATTTTTTTTGCGAGACAGCGAAGACCAACAAAGTTTTACGGCGTCCAAAGTTTCGAGGCAAACCGTGCACAAAAATTCCAGATTGCTGCTTTTTGGATTTTTGCACGATGCCAATATATCGACATCAAATCCAACCGCAACGACCATAGTCCGACGTAGCGTGCAGAGTTAACGCGCCAATTCTGATTACGAGGAACCCTTTCTAAAGGATTACAACATAGCAAACAAAGACCCAAAACTTCCATTCCATCTTGCTTCGTCATGATACAATTCCAATTAAAGCTAGTGGGGAAGCCAAGAACGGTGATACAGTTGGGAAAAGAGCTAACTTGTTTCAGTGGAGGACGGCTGGATACTTGATCAGTTTGTGGGAGGAATTTAAGGATTATTTGCGGTAAGATTTCCGAGCCATTAGAAAAGAAGACCTACACGAGCAATTATATGCCTTGACTAAGGAGGGGGTTGACATGGAATATTGGGAGAGATTCGAGCTATTGTCGGGGCTGCTGTGGACGATTTCTGATGCAGGATTGAAGAGAAACTTCATGAAAGGCCTAAATCCCGACATACGGGCGACACTCAAATGATTGAGACCATGGGGAATGAGATCCATACATACGGGCAACACTCAAATGATTGAGACCATCGAGAATGAGAAAGACCCAGGAGCTCGCCCAGATAGTGAAATACAAAAACCAGAAAAAGAAGACCAACAAAAACGACACCATTAGATAATTCCACACAATTACCTCAACAACCATGACACTGAGGATCCAAACAGTGTCTTCTCAGAAGGAGATGCCGAAATAAATGGATATGTGGGCCCGTCTTGAGGGCCACTTCAAGCACCTCACAGAAGTAGAGGTGCAGAACAAGAGAGCAAAGATATTATAATTTTGATGTGATGAGAAGTATGCCCCAAGCCATTGGTGCAAGGATCGCACGCTCCAGGTCCTTTTAGTTTGTGAGGAGGCGGAGCAGAAAGTGAGGAGTTAGAGGAAGATGTGGAGGAAGAACACCTTTATTTTTTCCACCTTGAGGACGAGGTGTTCTTTCGGAGAGTATTATTATGTCGGTGCCTAGTCTAAGGGCAATTTTGTCTTTTATGGGCCTAAGAGCAATTAAGTCATTTATTATTTATTATTGCTTGTTATAAATAGAGCCTAATAGGCTTAGGTTTAGGGGTATGCACGAGATAGTTTGTTGTGAGTCTTAAATTTAGGATTTGTGAGAGACTTGCTACCTCTCAAATAGTAGGATTTGAGAGAGATCGCCTTCCTCTCGAATTGTAGGTGCATATCTTAAGTGTCTGTGAGAGTTTTAAGTGATGTATTGCTTTGAATTTATGTTATTGAATAAAAATATTTGTTCCCTAATTTTTATGAAAATTAGTGTCGATTATACGTTGGATCGCATCAATATCGCAACCAATGCTGAAAGTTATTTCTCGTCTTTCATTCGACCTCAATATTCTACAATAGTGCCGCTTCACCCACTGTTTTACGATTGAACCCGTTGCATTGTGATATGCTTCAACACGACAGCTTGAACGAAATAAATGAAATATCTCCACTTTGGCCACCTACAACAATGCTAGTTTGAATCATCCATCTCGACCTGTTCGTGATTTGGCCATCATACCAACCCACTCATGCCCTGCTTCAATTAGGCTTGAATTTAAAATAGACGTGACTTTGAGATTTAAACATTATGCCAACTATGTCAAACATATTAAACGGTAGTTTGATCGTCTTTGGAATACATGTAAAAATTATTATGCCTTGGAATTTCAATTTTGATTATAGGAAGATAATTATGAGGATAAATTGAGGAGAACCCGATCATGCTCTACTGAATGTCCAAAATTGGCTCAATGGTAACATAAAAAACAAGATTATGGACATAGATCATACGTCTGCTGATTGAGTAATTGTTCTTAATCTAAGGCAATATAAGATAGTCAGAGATATGTGGGAGTATTTAAAAAAAGTTTATAATCAAGAAAATGCTGTAAGAGGTTTCCAATTCTAATATAAATTACTAATTATACACAAGGAGACCTTTTGGGGGGGAATTTTTATCTAATATTAGTTCTTTTAAAAGAAGGTTAGTTAAGCTGGGCATGAGGGTTCTTGAAAAGAAAAGGCAATGGAAATTTAATTTTCTTCCCTACTTATTGTTCTATTGAGCCCGGAAGTGATTTATAATGATTAGTTACGGACTCAATAGTGAAGTGTACAAAATCAAAATTTTATTACTTACTGAGGCAATGATTGGCGGTTGCAAAATCTGTTTAATCTTTAGTTTTTCAGCAAGACGACATAGCTGGAAAAGTATCTGCACAAGAAAAATATAAGAGCTGAATCATATAGAACTTTCATAAGGAAAACAAAGCTGCGATGTTAATTTAAGAAAAATGATATTTAAATACAAAAAGATAAATGGTATGATTGTTTAAAGTTGAAGTAAAATAAGAAAAGTTCAAAACGGTCCTTAGAATATTTTTATGGAGTCATTTTAGTCTCAGATTATGAATGTGTTAGATTAAATCCCTTAATCCTTTAAATATGATATAAAATAATCCCTTTAATAAATTATTTTGGATAAGATGTACCAGCTAAATGTTTAATTTCAATCCGATCCTTGAGTCAAGGGACCAATTGGACACATTAGATAGTTTAGAACCAAAATCACCACCATAAATAATGTAGGGACTGTTTTGATATTTTTCTCAAGTAAAATACAGCCAAAACGATTATAACAAATAACTGAACTCAAGAAAGGAAGAATGTCCTGCTTATTATTGCGCTGTAGTAATGTTAACTATTATTTAACACTAAAATAAGTTTTCACTTACTTTTTCACTTTTTGAAGCCTGCATGTTTGTTTCTGCAGGCTCGTCCGAAGAAAGCAAAGGTGCTTGCTCTGCACTATCATTATTAGCCCATCTCTTACTTGGAAGCTCTTCTTGTTCATTGTCGTCGAATGAACCGCCAGGAGGCGGACCGAGCATTTGAAAAACGTAGGTGTACAGTATAATTGCGCCAACCTGACATTCAATTATAGTTCTAACATTTCCAGTAGAAAAAATTTAAAAGTAAAAGTGAAAAAAAAAATCAAATAATTTGAGCAATGGATAAAGAGGACTAAAATTTATTTACGAAAAGAATAATAATAAGATCACTAATAAAATAAAATAAAATAAAAAGATGCAGAGCACATATTTATTCAATCAATTTGAGAAAGGGTCGAGATATTAAAACACATAATGGAAGCAAAAAAATTTAAAGTTTGGATAAAGATGAACAGGACAACTGCAGCCCGCGATACATGGAGCAACACAAATATTTTCTTGTATTAAAGCATGTAGAAGTAAAAGCAGCTTCAGGATGACATGATTTGCAGTTAGAGATGTGCAGTACAATTACTGATATATAAAGATAATGGCGTCACAAAAGAACAGATGGAAAAAAAGCATTGATAAAACCTAAAATTTGAATTGATTAATGAATGAGGATAGATAACATGCAACTTACATTTTATCCTCGCTAATCTTGAGTGCTGCTAAACAGCATGCATATGAAGTTATTCCAAAAAATCATGAAAAGGAATGCATAAGCAAAACACTTTTATTTTGATCCATTGAAAATTGTAGATTTACTATCTCTGCGCCATGCAAAGAAAAAGGGTAAAAGGTTTTAATGCATGTACTGGCCTAACAACACTCATTTCATTGTACACAATATTCTAGGATAACTAAATGACGTCAACACTACATGACTAAATTGGCCACATGTGAGCCACATAACTATTTTGAGATAAATTCTCCCAGAAAACTCACAATGTACTAGATACTAAACGAAACACATAGCCATAGATATATTAGATGGTTAAAAACCTAAATAGCTGCATCTGATGGAACAAGCAGAGAACATACCCACTGGCCAAATGAGATATAAGCATTTCCATCCTGACTACATTTCTCTGAATCACCAAATGGGTTTGATTGGTCTCGGCACAAAGCTGCAATCAAAACAAGTGGTATATTTCCAATGTTCCCTGCACACAAAAATAATCAAGCTTTATGCAAAATAACAAATACAAAAAGTGATAGGCAACAATTCATCTAACGCGGAGCTATAGGCAAGCGAACAGGGTCGTTCTAAATAGAAGGGCATTTACCAAACATACCACCCAATTCTTATGTATTTACATTTCTAACACCTATCCTTTGTTTTTTACAATTATAACACCCAAATCTTTCATATCACATAAAAAATACCACCATTTTAACTTTTAAAAAGTGAAAAACACCTTCTGCATAGGTAAGGTTGCAAGCATGCAAAAATTGAAGTTTGGTGTTAGATATGTAAATACATAGGAATTGAGTGCTCAGTATGTAAATCATCCTAAACAAAATCACCTTGTCTATAATACATGTAAACTGCATTCTTTTTAATTCAGCAAGTTTGAAAACTATCCAATATGTTTCGGCACCCAAATTTAATTGAGGAACTTAACAGAGTAATGCTAAGGGTGTAAATTAGAAGAATAGAGCGTTATGGGAAGAAGGAAGAGGGAGAAAGAGAATTATATTGACTCATATGCCCCACTTGTCAAGGAAACGTGTAAATAAGGATTTCCCAATATTAGGATTCGAGCGCATGAGGCGTCGCACCCTTCACCTAAATCCACTTTCGCTTGTTGGAATTCACAAATTATGTTCATGAGATTTAATGATGTGGTGTATGCAAGAAGACTATGACTAGTTTTGTGAAATTTTGGGGATCTATTTTTTTCTTATTTGTATTTAAACTTAGGAACTAGAAAGAGAGTGCTTCATTTTGTACGCCACTATTACAACTTTTGCATCTTCTAATGGATCAGATCATATCACTTCTCTAGGTTATTTATTTATTTATTTATTTTTTGGTTGAAGCTGAGCCACATAAATCATAAAGTCTTGTGTCATATTTTTCTCTTTTATGTTTATACTATGGCACATCATTCTCAAACTTGGTGATACATTCACTTCAAGTTATTAGCAACCTCACTAATAAGGAGAGAGAGGATTTAAAAGACTTGCACATCGACGTAAGAAGCACACTTGAGAAATAAAAAGGAACGCAATGTCTACCAGAAAAGTAAATTAGCATGCCACATATAGGGAAAGTAAAAAAGAAAAGGACATTTACATACATAAAACCAGATTTTTTATGTATTTACATATCTAAAACCTAATTTTTATGCACCTTTCTTTTTTTTTCGAAATAAGTGAAATACAACTTTCATGCATAGGGAAGGTGGTTTGTATGTAAAAATTGAAGTTTGTGTTAGATATGTAAATACATAAGAATTAAGTGGTATGCATGTAAGTCTTTCAAAACAAAGTGAAACCAAAATATTATTTGAAGAAAGCAACTGACCTACCAATCCCAATATGTATAACGGTGAACTTGAAATAGGGGTACGGAGGTCGAACAATAGATGCAACAACAAAGCCAATCACAGAGCCTGATATTGAACCCAAGACAACATTGACAGGAATGAACCACCTGAGCATTCAAAAGTATTGTATCAGCTCCTTTTAGATCATAATATGGTTCATCAATGACTGATGTTGCAATCTAATATCTCACTGGTAAAATGAAAATCTTCTAAAAATCTATTTGCATGGTAGCTATATAATGAGAATGTATAGAATATCAAGTAAATTAAAAAATTTTAAAAGAACAAATAAAAAAAAAGCAATTAAAAAAAAATCCTTTTAAGGAAAAAAACAATGCTTCTAATCCAATATGCAAGGCTGAAAAAACACGATCTATTAAAAATGGGCATTTGCATACATACCAAGCCATTCTTATGTATTTATGTGTAAAATTTAAACTTTCATATTTACATACATAGCTCTTAAATCTTTAATGTCATATAAAAAATATTACTATTATTTAGTTTTTGAAAGTGAAATAAGCCATTTCATGCATTAGCTTTATCACACCAAAGAGTTATAAATGTAAATATGAAAATGTATGTGTTAAACATGTAAATACATAAGAATTGTGTGGTATGTTTCTAAATTTCCCTTCAATTTTTTAGAAAAAGAGATAATCAAGAAATAAACAACAATGAAAAAAAACTAAGGCTGAACAAAAAGCTAAATTTGTAGAAGGGGGGTCAAGAAATGTTNGTGTTAAACATGTAAATACATAAGAATTGTGTGGTATGTTTCTAAATTTCACTTCAATTTTTTAGAATAAGAGATAATCAAGAATAAACAACAATGAAAAAAAACTAAGGCTGAACAAAAAGCTAAATTTGTAGAAGGGGGGTCAAGAAATGTTGGGCTTTGTTCAATGCACCATGAAATTAAAAAATGTCAGGCCAGGCTCAATGCTTAAAAACTTCGAAGATGTAATCATTATGCTCAGTACAACCAGGCGAGTGCCAGTCCCTCCCAGCCAGCCCGCAGGTGGGCCGGCCTTTGTCGTGGGAAGAAGAGGAGGAATCCGGGCGAGATGCAGAGGGAAGAAAGGAGCGAGTGGGGTCTACTAGGGCCATAATCACATATTCAAAGAGGAAAAATTAGAAGACGTTTGGATGAAAGGTGGGAAAGGAAAGTTTTCCAATGTTGAGGGAGGATTCTTTTAGGGGGAAACTTAGGGGGAAACTTAGGGTATAATTTCTTTCATGCATGTTTTGTTTTGACTGTTGTTTTCTTTCTTTTTGTAGCGTTCCTAGCGACGTCTAGAGTTTGGGAGAGACGATCCATCTCTCGAATAGATCAACCTTGTATCTCACTTGTTTCCTTTGATCTTTTGTAAGAGCNCTTGTAGCGTTCCTAGCGACGTCTAGAGTTCGGGAGAGACGATCCATCTCTCGAATAGATCAACCTTGTATCTCACTTGTTTCCTTTGATCTTTTGTAAGAGCAGTCCTCGTGTGTTTTTCCCACCTATCTATTGTCATTTTGTCGTGATTTGTTTGCTGATTTGGTTCCGAGGCATGTCAAATTGGTATTAGAGCGTAGATCATGGTGGGATGACAGAAAAAAAAGTTGATGTGCTAGAAGGAGAGGTAGCCATGGAGGACAACTCTTATTCTGAGGCACTCATGGTAGGAGTTTAAGGATTACTTGTTGGAGCGTTTCCAAACCATTCGGGAAGGAGACCTACCATGNTGAGGCATGTCAAATTGGTATTAGAGCGTAGATCATGGTGGGATGACAGAAAAAAAAAAGTTGATGTGCTAGAAGGAGAGGTAGCCATGGAGGACAACTCTTATTCTGATGCACTCATGGTAGGAGTTTAAGGATTACTTGTTGGAGCGTTTCCAAACCATTCGGGAAGGAGACCTACCATGAGCAATTCTATGTTTTTACTCGGGAGCGGACGATTATGGAATACCGAGAGAAGTTTGAGCTCTTATCAGGGAGGATGGAGGAGATTGCTGCAACAGGACTGGAAGGAAACTTCTTGAAAAGCCTAAAGCCCGACATCATAGCAATCATCTGCCCCTTGAGCCCACGTTGATTGAGGGAAATGATGGAGCTCGCACAAATGATGGAGGATAAGAAACATGTTAAGAATTCCAATAAAGGAGGCAACACCGAGGATTTCTACAACTGCACCATGACAACCACAACACCGAGAACCCAGACGGTGTCATTTCAGAAAGAGATGCCGAAGGAGAAGAGTAATGGACCCCGACCCAGGGGAATTTCAAGCGCCACACAGATACAAAAGTGCAGGACAAAAGAGCCAAAGGATTGTGTTACTGTTGTGATGAGAAAAATGCCCCAATACACCGTTGTTACGAGAACTTACTTTAGGTTCTTTTAGTTCAGAAGGATGATACTGAGAGAGGGGAATCAGAAGAGGAAACAATGGAGGAGCATTTGCATTTGAATGTGGCGGAGGTGTCCCTTAATTGGTGGTGAAATTTACCCCAAATCACACCAAGAAGGTGAGGGGATGGATCAGGAAACACCCAGCTTTGATGTTGCTGGATAGTGGGGTCACACATAACTTTATCTTAAATTAGGTTGTGGAGTTAGTGACTATAGAGAGCTTCGACGTCATGATTGGGACAGGAAAGGCGAAGAAGGCAAGGGGTTAGTTCTGACACCACATGACATACAGTTGGTGGAAGACTTCCTTTCTTTAGATTTGGGCAACACGGATGTGATTTTGGGAATGAAGTGATTGCAAACATTGGGGGAGATGAAGGTGGATTGGAAGTTTTTGAAGATGGAATTTAAAGTGAAGGGTAGGAAGGTGATGCAGAGAGAAGATGCTAGCTTATGCAAAACCATGCGGGTTGTAGAGGAGATTTGAGATTCATAGTTGGCAGAATTTTCGGTAAGGTCCAACAACTTCTACAACAGTTTACAGATGTCTTCCAGCAGCCGAGAGGGTTACCTCCTCCGAGGGAACATGAGCACGCTATTATAGTGAAGGAGGGTGTTTCCCCAATCATCGTCAGACCTTGTAGACACCCCCAGATTCAGAAGTATGAGATCAAGAAGCTAATCCGAGAGATGCTCGAGGTGGGGATTATCATACTTAGTGTAAGCCTTTTTTTCCAATCCCATCCTGTTGGTAAAGAGAATAGATGGTAGTTGGAGATTCTACGTGAACTACCGGATTTCGAAAAAGAAGCCGGTGTTGGACAAGTTTCATATTCCTGTGATTAATGAGTTACTGAATAAGCTTTATGTGGTGGTCATGTTCTAAAAAATTTATCTTAAGTCGAGTTACCACAAAATCAAGATGAATCAATCGAATGAGCAAAAGATAGCCTTCAAGACACGTGAAGGAAATTATAAGTTCTAAGTAATATCGTTTGGCCTCATCAACGCCCCAATGACATTTCAATCAGTCATGAATAGTGTTTTTCAACTTTATCCTCATAAATTTGTCCTGGTTTTCTTTGATGACATTCTGGTCTACAGTCGTATAAAGACAGCATCTGGGGCACCTAAGAACAATCCCGGAAATGTTGAGGGAGCACCAAATGTATGTTAACCTGAAGAAATGTTTCATTGTAAAGTTGCAGGTAGAGTACATAAGACATGTGACGACCAAAATGAGCGTAGCAATGGATCAATTCAAGATTGAGGCTATGGTTGATTGGCCTTACCATGGAATTTGAGAGTTGAGAGGATTCCTGGGTCTTCACTGCTACTATCGGAAGATCGTGAGAGGATACAACACGATAGCATGACTACTGACAAAGCAATTGAAGAAAGACAATTTCAAATGAGGAGAAGCAGCAACACAGACCTTTGAACAATTGGAGAGGGCTATGGCTAGCGTACCGATATTAGCACTTTCAGATTTCAGTGAAACATTCGTGGTGGAGAAGAATGCGTCAAGGTAGGGATGGGAGCAGTGCTCATGCAAGATCAACAATGGATGCCTACTTTAGTCAGGTTCTTACAGTCAGAGCGAGGTTAATGTCAGTATATGAACATAATATGATGACAATTGCCTTGGCTATTCAAAAGTGGTGGCTCTACCTGTTGGGACGACATTTCTTGATCGGGACAGATTAAAGGAGTTTAAAGTATTTTCTAGAGCAGCNGAAGATGGAATTTAAAGTGAAGGGTAGGAAGGTGATGCAGAGAGAAGATGCTAGCTTATGCAAAACCATGCGGGTTGTAGAGGAGATTTGAGATTCATAGTTGGCAGAATTTTCGGTAAGGTCCAACAACTTCTACAACAGTTTACAGATGTCTTCCAGCAGCCGAGAGGGTTACCTCCTCCGAGGGAACATGAGCACGCTATTATAGTGAAGGAGGGTGTTTCCCCAATCATCGTCAGACCTTGTAGACACCCCCAGATTCAGAAGTATGAGATCAAGAAGCTAATCCGAGAGATGCTCGAGGTGGGGATTATCATACTTAGTGTAAGCCTTTTTTTCCAATCCCATCCTNAAAGATGGAATTTAAAGTGAAGGGTAGGAAGGTGATGCAGAGAGAAGATGTTAGCTTATGCAAAACCATGCGGGTTGTAGAGGAGATTTGAGATTCATAGTTGGCAGAATTTTCGGTAAGGTCCAACAACTTCTACAACAGTTTACAGATGTCTTCCAGCAGCCGAGAGGGTTACCTCCTCCGAGGGAACATGAGCACGCTATTACAGTGAAGGAGGGTGCTTCCCCAATCATCATCAAACCTTGTAGACACCCCCAGATTCAGAAGAATGAGATCAATAAGCTAATCCGAGAGATGCTCGAGGTGGGGATTATCATACTTAGTGTAAGCCTTTTTTTCCAATCCCGTCCTGTTGGTAAAGAGAATAGATGGTAGTTGGAGATTCTACGTGAACTACCGGATTTCGAAAAAGAAGCCGGTGTTGGACAAGTTTCATATTCATGTGATTAATGAGTTACTGAATAAGCTTTATGGGGTGGTCATGTTCTAAAAAATTGATCTTAAGTCGAGTTANCTGTGATTAATGAGTTACTGAATAAGCTTTATGTGGTGGTCATGTTCTAAAAAATTTATCTTAAGTCGAGTTACCACAAAATCAAGATGAATCAATCGAATGAGCAAAAGATAGCCTTCAAGACACGTGAAGGAAATTATAAGTTCTAAGTAATATCGTTTGGCCTCATCAACGTCCCAATGACATTTCAATCAGTCATGAATAGTGTTTTTCAACTTTATCCTCATAAATTTGTCCTGGTTTTCTTTGATGACATTCTGGCCTACAGTCGTATAAAGACAGCATCTGGGGCACCTAAGAACAATCCCGGAAATGTTGAGGGAGCACCAAATGTTTGTTAACCTGAAGAAATGTTTCATTGTAAAGTTGCAGGTAGAGTACATAAGACATGTGACGACCAAAATGAGCGTAGCAATGGATCAATTCAAGATTGAGGCCATGGTTGATTGGCCCTTACCACGGAATTTGAGAGTTGAGAGGATTCCTGGGTCTTCACTGCTACTATCGAAAGTTCGTGAGAGGATACGACACGATAGCATGGCTACTGACAGAGCAATTGAAGAAAGACAATTTCAAATGAGGAGAAGCAACAACACAGACCTTTGAACAATTGGAGAGGGCTATGGCTAGCGTACCGATATTAGCACTTCCAGATTTCAGTGAAACATTCGTGGTGGAGAAGAATGCGTCAAGGTAGGGATGGGAGCAGTGCTCATGCAAGATCAACAATCGATGCCTACTTTAGTCAGGTTCTTACAGTCAGAGCGAGGTTAATGTCAGTATATGAACATGATATGATGACAATTGCCTTGGCTATTCAAAAGTGGCGGCTCTACCTGTTGGGACGACATTTCTTGATCGGGACAGATTAAAGGAGTTTAAAGTATTTTCTAGAGCAGCGAATTGTGACTGAGGAGCATCAGAGATGGCTATCCAAGCTACCGGGTATGATTTTGAGATTTAGTGCCAGCCAGGGTTGGAGAACAAAGCAGCTGACACAATGTCGAGAAATGTGGAAGAACCCCAATTTACGGCCCTATCAGTACCCTTGGTCCTAAATTGGAAGGCCTTAAGACAGTAAAGTGAAAAAGATGATGAGCTGAGGAAAATAAGGGTTAAATTGTTGTAGGATCTGAACAACCATCCAGGATATGCATTTAGGGGTCAGCAGCTGCACCACCAGGGGCGATTTGTGCTACCAAATTCATCGGAGTATATTCCTAGATTATTACAAAAGTTTCATGGCAGTGTGGACAGGGGACATTCACAAGTGCATAAGACCTACAATCGTCTAGCTGCAGAGCTTTATTGGGTAGAGATGCTCAAAAACGTGGAGGACATGGTGGAAAAAAATTAAGTATGCCAGCGTCACGAGTACTTGACCACGGCACCAGAGTCTTACTACAACCATTAGCATTACCGAAGGTTTGGGAAGAAGTGACGATGTATTTTATCGAGGGGTTGCCACGGTCAAAAATTTTCACGGTGATCATGGTGGTCGTGGTCGTTTAAATATACACATTTCATTCCCTTATGACATCCCACACCGCGGTCTAAGTCGCAACGATGTTTATCCGAAAAGTAGTTCGTTTGCGATAGAAATAAGTTGTTCCTCAGTCACTTCAAGAAAGAATTATTTAGGTTGTAAGAGATGGTCCTTAAAAGAAGTACCGCATATCATCCCCAGACAGATGAGTGGGCGAAGGTTGTCAACAAAAGAGTGGAGACATACTTGCGTTATTTTGTATGTGATAAACATGGGTTGCATGAGCCGAATATTGGCATAATACTTCGTATCACATCGTAGCAAAGACAACTCATTTCAAGATATTGTATGGGTGGGATCCACCTCACCTGATACATTATGGGTATAGCACTAAACCGGTAACCGGTGTTGATTAGTACTTGGAGGAGAGGGATAGGAGACTAGCAAAAGTCAAGGTGCATCTTCTGAGGGTTCAACAAATCATGAAGTGGAAAGTGGATGGACACAAGAGAGAGGTGCAATTCAAACCAAGGGACATGGTCTACTTGAAGCTGAGGCCCTACCGACAGAAGATATTGGCTAGGAGCGAGAAACTTTCACCAAGATATTTTGGGCCTTATGAGGTGATGACACACATCAGGGCAGTGGCATACCGTTTGAAGTTACCACCATCACCGCACTACACCCGGTCTTCCATGTTTCCCAAATGAGACGAGCGATTAGAGATCACACACTCTCGTCTACACTACCTCCAATGCTAACGGAGGACTTAGAGGTGATTCTAGAGCCATTAAAGATCTAAGGAGTGTGTCGTGGAGTAAGGAGAGCGAAGGATGTATTGGTAAAGCGGAAAGGATTGTGAAACTATATCGCAACATGGGAGCCTTACGAGGTGGTCCACAAACAATTTACATCTTTCCACCTTGAGGACAAGGTACTTTTTTGGGAGGGGAGTAATGTTACTCCCATTACGACAAGGCAGGTGCCGGTCCAGGAGGCATTTACATACATATCACACAATTCTTGTATTTACATATCCGACACCTAAATTTTCACATTTACAAAATAGCAATCAAATTTTTAATATCACATAAAAAATATTAATATTACTAACCTTCTAAAAGTGAAATACACATATTTATGTATAGGTTTATGGCACTAAAGTGTTATAAATGAAAATATCAAACTTTAGGTGTTTGATATCTAAATACATAAGAATTGTGAGGTATGTATGTAAATTTTCCAAGATTAAAACATAACAAACAAATAGTGGGACACGGCAATAACAAAA
>JXCR01143887.1:106519-122399 GCA_002079205.1 Phalaenopsis hybrid cultivar
GGAAAAAATTTGCGTACATAAGACGTACGCAGAGCTGCGTACGTCTGTAACCTGCATCTGTTATAGGGAGGATTTTAAGAGGTTATAACCGTGTTATACATCCTGTAAACTCCCTGTAACCTACCTGTACCTTCGAGTAAATTCCGCGCTTCTGCGCGCTTCTGTTTTCATATATAGATAGGTTACAGGGAGGTTACAGGGTGTATAACGCTGTTATAACCTCCTGAAATCCTCCCTGTAACCTGTTTGCAGGTTACAGATAGGTTACAGACGTACGCAGCTCTGCGTACGTCTTATGTACGCAAATTTTTTCCCTGGTTAAGAGGCCTTCGCGCTTCCACTGTTGCCGCTCTTTGAAGCTTTACTCCACCATGCTGCAATAAATTCAGCTTGTGGAATAACCGTATGACGCACGTCTGGCAAAAAATAGTCCTCTTAGGACGAAGCAAATTACGATTCTGCCATCCAGGGTATATACCTACCCCTTTTATATATTAAAAATTAAAATTTAGGTGGTGGTTATAGTAAATACATAACAATTGGGTGATAAATGATGTAAATGCCCCTTTTTTTTGCCTTTTTTATTTTTTAAATTTTTTTATCTTTTAATATTATTTTTTTAAGAAATTGTCAAGACTATTACACGAGCCTCAAATCATTCATAATATGCATAACAATTCGAGTATCGCTCTTCTTAAGTCTCATGACGTCAGAAAGTTATTCGAACTCCCGACCTGAGGGGTCTTACACCAAGAATGTCAACTAACAGACCGGGATACACAACACTATATATATATATATATTTTAAATTCTTGTTTGCAAATGGTGTGAATTGGAGTACTCAAAGTGTTAGGAATATCCGCTTATTGAAAGTAGGGGTGACACTACCTAAAGGGAACATATACAACATTGCTAGCAAGACTAAGTACTTCATTAAGCACAACCAACATATCTCAAGAGTTGAAATTGGCATGATCGTAGAATGACTACCAATATGACACCAACAATTAGGATTCTTCTAATCCTAAAACAACAAAACATGCGATTCTGAAGTAATGGACGAGACAACATTTAAAGGTTAGACATTTCTCATTCTTGATGCAACAATGACACACTCTCGTGCCTTTCTAAGGTTACAAGAGAGTACTGAGGATGATTAGGATTGTTCTATTTCTAAAGAAATAAAAAAAAATGAAAGCCCTTCCCTTGTATTTAGTTTGGGTCCAACCCAATCTCATGCCCCTTCTAAGTATACATCATGAATCTCTCTGATCATGCTTGAATGTCCCTCAGTCAGACCTAAACCTCGTTCACTATTTTCAAATCTGAATTATTAAGTGGCATAAGTTCTTTATCCCCCTTATTAATCCTTACAAAACGAACAATAAAGATGTGCTCTATTAGCATTCAACACAGCATCAAACAGACCAACTAAAGTCGACATGTTTTTCAAGTTTAAACATATTTAACTACACATATGGCCAAGGTAAAACCACCAAATCCAAATGCTTCCTAAATGTTCGCTCTAGATGTCCATACAGGACATGATTTAAATTAAGATTAGTTATTAATAACATACGAACAACTTCAGAATACTTATTATTTTGACTAAATGATCTTCGTAATCTCTTCTTTGTATAATTTGATGGTCGATGATTAATGATAAATATTAGATTATAAGGTTGCATAATGACTTACTTGCGACCATATTTATCATTGCTGTGAATGTTAATATGACTTGTATTATGTCATTTGGCCGTCATTAACGAAATATTAAAACTCTCAAAAATATTTTTAAAAAATATGATTTATTTTTATATGTGAGATAATTAAAATTAGAAAAAAATATCATTCAATTTTATTCGAAAATGTTTTTAATTAATTAACCTCATCAAATATTTATCTAATAATAATTCTTATGTAATAAACACACATGGTGTTTCACATGTCGTTTTAACTTGCAAGGGTTGTTTGATTTGTCTCCATGTGGTGGCGTCTTAATAAAGCAAAAATTTACATGCATACCTTACAAATCTTTTTTATTTACATATCTAACCCTCAAGTTTCTATGATTACATTACAACACCTTCATGACATAACCAAATGAATGAAAAGATGCATTTTACTTTTAAGATGTTGATGTTAAGGAACAATGATTGATATGCATGTAAATATGAATTTTTACGTGTTAAATATATAAATATTTAAGATTTATGGGGTATAAGTGCAAATATATTATACTCATGTAAAAATAATAAATTTAAATCTAAGTTTTGTAACATATCATTAACTTTTTTTCTTATAAAGTAGTTGAAGGGTATTAATTGAGATAGTTTAGGGTTAAATTTTAAATTAAAATTTATTTGAAAGTATAATTATTTTATTTTCTTGGGAAGGTTTACATTTAAGCCTCTCTATTCTTAGGGTCTGTTTGGGGCAGCTGCAACTTATTGAATAATCTAGATATGTTCGGTGTGAAAATACTGGTTTCAGCGTTTTGAAAACGCATAAGTTGCCAAAACGCAGTTTAACCAAACAATCCAGGTGCATTTTCAAAACGTCACCGCACCAAATAAGCTGTATTTAAGATTTATGGGGTATAGTTGCAAATATACTATACTCATGTAAAAATAATAATTTCAAATATAAATTTTGTAACATATCATTAACTTTTTTCTTATAAAGTAGCTGAAGGGTATTAATTGAGATAGTTTAGGGTTAAATTTTAAATTAAAATTTATTTGAAGTAAAACTATTTTATTTTCTTGGGAAAGTTTACATTTAAGTCTCTCTATTCTTAGGGTCTATTTGGGGCAGCTACAATTTATTGAATAATCTAGATTGGTTCGGTGTGAAAACGCTGTATTCAGCGTTTTGAAAACACATAAGTTGTCAAAACGCAGTTTAACCAAACAGTCCAGGTGCGTTTTCAAAACGCCACTGCAACAAATAAGCTGCCCCAAACAGATCCTTAATATATCTAAAATCTTAAATTTAATTTTGCATATATGTCATCTTATATATGGGTAAAAATATTAATTTCATTTTAAAAAAAATTATAATAATGACATTTTTGATATAATATGAAAATTTCAAGTGATATAAATGTAAAAAAAAAAACAAAAAAAGGATATAAAACCCAACCCCCTTTTTTACCGTTATCTTTCCCTAAATGTAAAGTAATAAAAAAATTAAAGATTATGAATTAAATTAACTTTAAAAGTCAATGAAGATCATAATTAATTGAGTTATTGGTAATTAATATAGTCAGAAGAATAGAACAAGAATATATGTTTACTTTAATATCAATCATATGCAAGTGAGATTTAAGCCGTGGCGCGGGATTCACTGTAAGTCTCTCAGGTCACTGGTTCGATCCCCAATCGCACCGGGTTCTCGAATATTTAGGCACATGACACGCATGTTCGGGCCTAGCCCATGGGAAATAGGTATTTGAGCTTCACTTTATAACATCTCTCAAATTCCGTTTTTTATATATATGGGAGGGCAATTTAGTATTTTACCCCTCCTGAAATATCGATTTTGCTCTCTCGAAATATTATTGTGTCCTTTCTTGTCATGGCCTCTCCCATGTTGGCTGGCTTCCACAGTATAAGACCCCTCAGACCGGAGGATTCACATCCCCTTTGGCACAGTTGACCATAAGGAGTGATACTCGAATTGTTAGACACATTAAGGGTGACTGGAGACTCATATAATAGCCTCCTGCCATTTTTTTTAAAAATATATAAAGATATATAAAGATTGAGTGGATAAATAAATAAATTAGATAGAATTTAATTTTGAACTAAACCGTTGTCTTTTTGTAATAAATTTCAATAATCGATAGTTTAAAAAAATACATGAAATCGTTATATCTATCATCTTGATCATATTCCTTCAAAACTCGAATCATGTTGCAATGAATGTGGGTGCAACTTGAAATTATTCAAGTGGGCAGGCACGTACAATCATGCCACCCAATTCTTATATATTTATCTTATCATTTAAACCTTAATTTTTACATTTATGAGGTCCAAATAAAATATATCACCGTTTTAATATAAAAACGTCAAATACATATATTTTTTTTTATATACTTTGGTTTGGCGACTTTAAAGATTATAACTTATATATTATATTGTATGCACACATATGACTGTGTTCTCATGTCAGTTGATAGAGCATCTGCTTCGGTGGTGAAAGTCCTCTTTGGTCTGGGGTTCGAATCACGCCCTTGATGACTGTTGTCTTTAGGAGAGGGTCTTTAAATATTTAGACGTATGGGTCAGCCCGAGACCTAAGTGGGGTTGAGCCAATAGAATGAGTTGGGGACCTCACACCCTGACCTATTCTTTTGGGAAAAAAAAATAGTAGAAGAAAATTTTCACCTATTTATAAATCGAGCCCACCACCTGCATAAGTCGATGAATCAAACCCACCTGTTAAAGTTGTTGAATTGACACTACAAGAGAAATAAGCTATCTATGTAGAAAAGATGCTATGATAGTGATTTTAATTGCACCTAAAATTTTAGCAGCGGTTAAAAAAAAAACGACAAAACTGCCACTGATACTTAGAGTTTGTTTGGCGCAGCTGTTGATTATTTATAATTTGTTGATAAACAGAATAATATAGGTTGTTATTTGGGGCAGCTTATTCAGATTAGCTTATTGGTGGTTAAATGACATTCCTGCCCCTGTCTGATAAAACTGTGGCTTATTCATAATAATTTAATGGTAATACAGAAACATATAGTGCAGAGGCATGCAATCATCACAGATCAATTCCAAACGATAACATACAGTTCTGACACTCTCATGAGTAGCAGAAGAAATAAAAAAGGACAAAGACAAGTACAACTACAACGAGAAATATTAAAATATTTAATTTCAAACTCTGGCTACGCCTATCCTCATCCGCACTATCAACTTGGGAAAACATCGGATTCTCATGACTGCTGGCAGTATAATATGAGGGAGGGGAAGGGTGCACGATATCGAGAGCCAAGCACAGAAGCACTTGATCGCAGAGCTAGGGCAGCGACAGAGGAGACGAGAACGGGAGACGGGATCGAGGGGCTGAGGGTAATAAGCTAACCCTATACGCGGAACGCGGGGCTCGCGCCTGTCCTCATCTGCACTATCAACCTAGGAAAACATCATATTCCCATGACTGTTGGCAGTGTAATAGGAGGGAGGGGAATGATGCACGATATCAAGAGCCAAGCACAAAAGCGCTTGATTGCAGAGCTAGGGCAACGACAGAGGAGACGGGATCGGGAGACGAGATCGAAAGGCTGAGGGTAATAAGCTAACCCTATACGCGAAACGCTGGGCTTGGAGAGCGGCGAATGATCGAGGGTTTTCTTAAGAAAAATTTACGCGCGTTATCCTATCGCCGGAACCAACGTGTGAAACAAACAAGCCAACGACGTTCCGAAAATATCGGACGCAGCAATAAGCTGCTCCAAACATACCCTTAGTGCCACAAAACCTTATAGCAACGGTTTTAAAACCTCCACTGTTGCCTGAAGCTACGACAACACTTTTAGTACTGCTGTCTTAGCTCCACGCTACGACAGTTAAAACTGCCAGCATATACATTTAAAAAAGGTCGTTGTTACTTAGCAACGTAAATCTATCTTACGTACTCCAACCAGATAACATACCGTATACAAGAAAATCATTGAGAGTCCGCAACAATGTTTCACGTGGTTTAAAGTTTTGTCTCGTTGAAATATCATGAGTTTGCACTTCATGCCATAAATCATATAATTATGCAATTAATGATTGGAAGTAGGTACCATTATCATTTTATGAAATTTTATCACGAGGTATAATTATAGAGAAAATGAAAGATATTTATTTCATTCCCGAGACCTCCATTGTTTGGACTCAGCTTGGTATAACTATGACTTGCTCATGTTCGACTTGAGCTTGTGTTGAACTTTTGAATATTATTCAAGATTGATTTGTTTAGCTTTTTTAATATTTGAACTTGATTTGTTTATGACAAGTGAACAAATATTTAAATGAGCAAAAAATTCAAGCGAGTATCTAAATTTTTATAAAAAAAATTTAATAAATAATTTTATCATTATAATTGCAACTGCTAATTTTTCGACTATAAGCTCTAAAATCTTAGAACATTACTAATTAGTTATATAATTCTTATTAATAGGACTACACTAGTTAAATTTTGCAAGTGGAAGAACCAAATTGACCCTAAATGGTAGGGATGAACATTTACTTAATAACATTGGGTCTAAAAGGACAGTTTGCCCTTTTAAATAATAGATTGATTCCACTCGAATCGAATGAAGCCCTTTTGCAGGAGGCCAAGGCACTCGAAGAAAGAGCAGATTTCAATCATGAATATAAATCCAGAGATTACTCCCTACATAAGAAGCATGGAGTGCCCTTGGATGAAGACCAGTCTTAAAATGTTATTGATAACAGTAAAATCTAATGCTCGATAGGTCAAACAGACGAGCTCCCAAAAATAAAATGATTCATTTTCAAGATAAGCCTTCTTCCCATCTAAAAAATCTCAAATAGGTAAAAAGATCTTCATTCTCCCATTTTTCTTGTGGAAATTCGATTGAAAAGTGGACGAGATGCGAACTAAACATATGTAAAAATTTTTTCTTATAAAATTGAGTGGACATGACGAAATAGCTGAATTGAGTTCGCTTGCAGAATTAGTGGTTGAATCGAGCCTACCTACCGAAGTGACTAAATCAAGCCCAACTTCTGATCTGATTATATTCATCCTCTGCAAAAGGAATAGCGATCGGGTAGTTATTAGAGGTCATATTGATTAGTAAGAACATCTGTCGATCTTTTTACCCAAACACTAGGGATAGACATTCTAACAACAACACCAAACACCTACATCACAACTTTTTTTATCAAGACACCAAAGAAGGACATCATAAAGAAGGACATCATATAGTACAAGAAGTACTACGTCAATTTTGTTATTATATTTCTCCATTGTGTATAAAAGAGAAAAGAGAATGAGATGAAATGGGTTACAAATCTCTCTATCTCTCTCTCTTCATTCTCTCCCCCTTTGAAATCTTGTAACTCAGGTAACCTTCAATGAACCTCACTCCGCCAACTTAACATAGAAAATAACTTAATACATTTTCTAAGGTTCCTTCCCAACTCTCTCATCCATCTCTCTCTCATTCTTCTTCTGCGATACAAGCTCTTCACCTGGTTGCACACCCTCCTAAACAATACGAGACTCTACGTCTCTAAAGGATTCAACAACGTGTCTAATGGCATTTAGTAATTCCTGTCTTACTAGACTGCAAATGGAAGGTTCATGAAGTATTCCCCCCATTGGAGAACTACAAGAGCTCATTTCTTGTACCTTCAGTTGAGTTTTGTATCTATTCCTTCATTGTCTAACACTTTCCATGCAGCTGCTGATAAAATGCTATGAAGGAAGAAGACTATAATGGAAGAGGTTTCACCTTCTCTCGTTTTTCTGAAACTCTACATATCACCCAATCTCTCTATATTTACATCTATCACCCCTAAATTTTACTTTTTTACATTTATAACACCCAAATCTCTTGTATCTCACAAAGAATATCACTATTTTAACTTTTCAAAAGGTGATAAACAGCTTTTCATGAATAGGTAAGGCGGCGTATATGTAAAAATTGAAGTTTCAGTGCTAGGTATGTAAATACATATGAATTAAGCGGTATGTATGCAAATCTTTATTTTCCTCAGCTTATCTAAATGCTCTAATTTAAGAAGATAGTCATATCACTATTCATAATAAGGTTGTGGTATAACATCTGTATGAAAATACTTCACATTACATCAAAAATATCATTATTTTATAGCATAGTGCTATAAGATTTCCCTGTCATAACGTGATTTTACAACTTCGAGGCATTTCACTGTTTTCGTAGCTAGGGAGAGAGTCAATATAGGGATAACTCTAGAGGTTCTTAAATGAAACTCGTCAGATTTTAAGAGTTGATCCTATGCTTCTTCAAGGGATCTTCTTTGAAACAAAAAAAATATTACACACGGACTCCGGATGCATTTAGAGTCCAATAGTAAGGCGTCACGTGTCAAGTGGGTTTCACAACTTTTAACACTAGCTAAAACCAGTGTATTGCAGTGGGGCTCACTTGACACGTGACGCCCATTAATAAACTCCAGACGCAAATAGCATACGAAGTCCTGATGTAATATTTTTTCCTTTGAAACAGTCATTGACATTCCATTCAACCTTAATGAATAAAACGGTTTGCATACCATAACGGAACCCTAAATCATTATTAATGAAACCATAAACATTTATTTTTAAAAATACTCCTAGTTCTCACATAAATAATTGAGCAGGAGGTAAGGGATAGAACCAAGTCTCTTGATGAGTGAGCTTTAAAAGGCATCAAGTGTTATATATATATATATATATATATATATATATATATATATATATATATATATATATATATATATANTAATTAGATTATTCTGATAATCCGATAATCTACAGATTATTAGAATAATATAGGTTGCTATTTGGGGCAGTTTATTCAAATTAGCTTATTGGTGGTTAAATGACATTTATGCCAATGTCTAATAAAACTGTGGCTTATTCAGAATAGCTTATTGGTAATACATAAACATATAGTGCAGAAGCATACAATCATCACAGATCAGTTCCAAAAGATAACATACAGTTCTCACACTCTCGTGAGTACCAGAAGAAATAAAAAAAGGACCAAGATAAGTACAATTACAATGAGAAATATTAAAATATTTAATTTCAAACTCTGGCTATGTCTATCCTCATCTGCACTATCAACCTGGGAAAACATCAGATTCCCATGACTGCTGGCAGTGTAATATCAGGGAGGGGAAGGGTGCACGATATCGAGAGCCAAGCATAGAAGCGCTTGATTGCAGAGCTAAGATAATGACAGAGGAGACAAGATCGAGGGGCTGAGGGTAATAAGCTAACCCTATACGTGAAACGCGGGGCTCACGCCTATCCTCATATGCACTATCAATTTGGGAAAACATCGGATTCTCATGACTGTTGTCAGTGTTATATGAGGGAGCGGAAGGGTGCAAGATATCAAGAGCCAAGCACAAAAGCGCTTGATTGCAGAGCTAAGGAAACACAGAGGAGACGGGATTGGGAGACAAGATCAAGGGGTTGAGGGTAATAAGCTAACCCTATACACGGAACACGGGGCTCGGAGAGCAGCGAACGATCAAGGGTTTTCTTAAAAAAAATTTACGCGTGTTATCCCATCGCCAGAACCAACGTGTGAAACAAACGAGCCAACGACGTTCCAAAAATGCTGCCTGTTGCCTGAAGCTACGACAACACTTTTAGTACTGTTGTCTTAGCTCCACGCTACGACAGTTAAAACTGCCAGCATAGACATTTAAAAAAGGTCGTTGTTACTTAGCAACGTAAATCTATCTTACGTACTCCAACCAGATAACATACCGTATACAAGAAAATCATTGAGAGCCCGCAACAATGTTTCACGTGGTTTAAAGTTTTGTCCCGTTGAAATATCACGAATTTGCACTTCATGCCATAAATCATATAATTATGCAATTAACGATTGGAAGTAGGTACCATTATCATTTTATGAAATTTTATCACGAGGTATAATTATAGAGAAAATGAAAGATATTTATTTCATTCCCGAGACCTCCATTGTTTGGACTCAGCTTGGTATAACTATGACTTGCTCATGTTCGACTTGAGCTTGTGTTGAACTTTTGAATATTATTCAAGATTGATTTGTTTAGCTTTTTTAAAATTTGAACTTGATTTGTTTATGACAAGTGAACAAATATTTAAATGAGCAAAAAATTCAAACGAGTATCTAAATTTTTATAATAAAAATTTAATAAATAATTTTATAATTATAATTGCAAGTGCTAATTTTTCGACTATGAGCTCTAAAATCTTAGAACATTCCTAATTAGTTATATAATTCTTATTAATAGGACTACACTAGTTAAATTTTGCAAGTGGAAGAACTAAATTGACCCTAAATGGTAGGGATGAACATTTACTTAATAACATTGGGTCTAAAAGGACACTTTGCCCTTTTAAATAATAAATTGATCCCACTCAAATCGAATGAAGCCCTTTTGCAGGAGAGCCAAGGAACCCGAAGAAAGAGCAGATTTCAATCATCAATATAAATCCAGAGATTACTCCCTGCATAAGAAGCATGGAGTGCCCTCGGGTGAAGACCAATCTTAAAATGTTATTGATAACAGTAAAATCTAATGCTCGATAGGTCAAACAGACGAGCTCCCAAAAATAAAATGATTCATTTCCGAGCTAAGCCTTGTTCTCATCTAAAAAATCTCAAATAGGTAAAAAGATCTTCATTCTCCCATTTTTCTTGTGGAAATTCGATTGAAAAGTGGACGAGATGCGAACTAAACATATGTGAAAATTTTTTCTTATAAAATTGAGTGGACATGTCGAAATAGCTGAATTGAATTCGCTTGCAGAATTATTGGTTGAATCGAGCCTATCTACCGAAGTGGCTAAATCAAGCCCAACTTCTCATCTGATTATATTCATCCCCTTGCAAAAGTGACAACCTAATCCACGAGTGCTCAGGCAACTATTAGAGGTCATCTTGATTAGTAAGAACATCTGTCGATCTTTTAACCCAAACACTAGGGATAGACATTCTAACAACAACACCAAACACCTACATCGCAACTTTTTTATCAAGACACCAAAGAAAGACATCATATAGTACAAGAAGTACTACGCCAATTTTGTCATTGTATTTCTCCATTGTGTGTAAAAAAGAAAAGAGAATGAGATGAAATGGGTTACAAATCTCTCTATCTCTCTCTCTTCATTCTCTCTTCATTCACTCTACCAGCTTAACATAGAAAATAACTTGATACATTTTCTAAGGTTCCTTCCCGACTCTCTCATCCATCTCTCTCTCATTCTTCTTCTGTGATACAAGTTCTTCACCTGGTTGCACGCCCTCGTAAACAATACGAGACTCTACGTCTCTAAAGGATTCAACAACGTGTCTAATGGCATTTAGTAATTCCTGTCTTACTAGACTGCAAATTGAAGTTTCATGAAGTATTCCCCCCATTGGAGAACTACAAGAGCTCATTTCTTGTACTTTCAGTTGAGTTTTGTATCTATTCCTTCATTGTCTAACACTCTCCATGCAGCTGCTGATAAAATGCAATGGAGGAAGAAGACTATAATGGATGAGGTTTCACCTTCTCACGTTTTTCTGAAACTCTACATATCACCCAATCTCTCTATATTTACATCTATGACCCCTAAATTTTACTTTTTTACATTTATAACACCCAAATCTCTTGTATGGCACAAAGAATATCACTATTTTAACTTTCAAAAGGTGATAAACACCCTTTCATGAATAGGTTCATGAATAGGTAAGGCGGCGTATATGTAAAAATTGAAGTTTCAGTGCTAGGTATGTAAATACATATGAATTAAGCGGTATGTATGCAAATCTTTATTTTCATCAGCTTATCTAAATGCTCTAATTTAAGAAGATAGTCGTATCACTATTCATAATAAGGTTGTGGTATAACATCTGTATAAAAATATTTCATATTACATCAAAAATATCATTATTTTATAGCATAGTGCTATAAGATTTCCCTGTCATAACGTGATTTTACTACTTCGAGGCATTTCAATGTTTTCATTGAACTTGATATACTCTTAGTAGATCGAAATATTATTATATGTCAAAGAATCATTATGGACAATCCCTATATTTTTGGCTTTTTTCGTAGCTAGGGAGAGAGTCAATACAGGGATAACTCTAGAGGTTCTTAAATGAAACTCGTCACATTTTAAGAGTTGATCCTATGCTTCTTCAAGGGATCTTCTTTGAAACGAAAAAATATTACACACGAACTCCGGATGCATCTAGAGTCTAATAGTAAGGCGCCAAGTGTCAAGTGGGTTTCATAACTTTTAACACTAGCTAAAACCAGTGTATTGCAGTGGGGCTCACTTGACACGTGACGCCCATTAATAAACTCCAGACGCAAATAGCATACGAAGTCCTGATGTAATATTTTTTCCTTTGAAACAGTCACTGACATTCCATTCAACCTTAATGAATAAAACGATTTGCATGCCATATCGAGACCCCTAAATCATTATTAATGAAACCATAAACATTTATTTTTTAAAATACTCCTAGCTCTCACATAAATAATTGAGCAGGAAGTAAGGGATAGAACCAAGTCTCTTGATGAGTGAGCTTTAAAAGGCATCAAGTCTTTTGATAGAGAGATAATAGTATTATTTCTCATCAAGAGTTCATTTATATATATATATATNAGCCATAGATTATTAGATAACTAAAAACCTAAATAGCTGCATCTGATGGAACAAGCAGAGAACCTACCCACTGGCCAAATGAGATATAAGCATTTCCATCCTGACTACATTTCTCTGAATCACCAAATGGGTTTGATTGGTCTCGGCACAAAGCTGCAATCAAAACAAGTGGTATATTTCCAATGTTCCCTGCACACAAAAATAATCAAGCTTTATGCAAAATAACAAATACAAAAGGTGATAGGAAACAATTCATCTAACGCGGAGCTATAGGCAAGGGAACAGGGTCGTTCTAAATAGAAGGGCATTTACCATGCATACCACCCAATTCTTATGTATTTACATTTCAAACACCTATCCTTTGTTTTTTACAATTATACCATCCTAATCTTTCATATCACATAAAAAATACCACCATTTTAACTTTTAAAAAGTGAAAAATACCTTCTGCATAGGTAAGGTTGTATGCATGCAAAAATTGAAGTTTGGGGGTTAGATATGTAAATACATAGGAATTGAGTGCTCAGTATGTATATCATCCTAAACAAAATCAAATTGTCTATAATACATGTAAACTGCATTCTTTTTAATTCAGCAAGTTTGAAAACTATCCAACATGTTTCGGCACCCAAATTTAATTGAGGAACTTAACAGAGTAATGCTAAGGGTGTAAATTAGAAGAATAGAGCGTTATGGGAAGAAGGAAGAGAGAGAAAGAGAATTATATTGACACATATGCCTCACTTGTCAAGGAAACGTGTAAATAAGGATTTTCCAATATTAGGATTTGAGCACATGAGGCGTCGCATCTTTCACCTCAATCCACTTTTGCTTGTTGGAATTCACAAATTATGTTCATGAGATTTAATGATGTGGTGTATGCAAGAAGACTATGACTAGTTTTGTGAAATTTTGGGATCTATTTTTTTCTTATTTGTATTTAAACTTAGGAACTAGAAAGAGAGTGCTTCATTTTGTACTATTACAACTTTTGCATCTTCTAATGGATCAGATCCTATCACTTCTCTAGGTTATTTATTTATTTTTTGGTTGAAGCTGAGCCAAATAAATCATAAAGTCTTGTGTCATATTTTTCTCTTTTATGTTTAAACTATGGCACATCATTCTCAAACTTGGTGCTACATTCACTTCAAGTTATTAGCAACCTCACTAATAAGGAGAGAGAGGATTTAAAAGTCTTGCGCATCGATGTAAGAAGCACATTTGAGAAATAAAAAGGAACGCAACATCTACCAGAAAAGTAAATTAGCATGCCACATATAGGGAAAGTAAAAAAGAAAAGGACATTTACATACATAAAACCAGATTTTTTATGTATTTACATATCTAAAACCTAATTTTTAATTTTTGTTTTTATAACACACAAACCTTTCATACTCATCAAAAATACCACAATTTTAACTTTAAAAAGTGAAATGCACCTTTCTTTTTTTTTTCGAAATAAATGAAATACAACTTTCATGCATAGGGAAGGTGGTTTGTATGTAAAAATTGAAGTTTGTGTTAGATATGTAAATACATAAGAATTAAGTGGTATGCATGTAAGTTTTTCAAAACAAAGTGAAACCAATATATTATTTGAAGAAAGCAACTGACCTACCAATCCCAATATGTATAATGGTGAACTTGAAATAGGGGTACGGANTTGCACCACCAGCGATTTGTGCTACCAAAGTCATCGGAGTATATTCCTAGATTATTACAAAAGTTTCATGGCAGTGTGGACAGGGGACATTCACGAGTGCAGAAGACCTACAGTCGTCTAGCTGCAGAGCATTATTGGGTAGAGATGCTCAAAAACGTGGAGGACATGGTGGAAAAAAATTAAGTATGCCAGCGTCACGAGTACTTGACCACGGCACCAGAGTCTTATTACAACCATTAGCATTACCGAAGAAGGTTTGGGAAGAAGTGACGATGTATTTTATCAAGGGGTTTCCACGGTCAAAAATTTTCACGGTGATCATGGTGGTCGTGGTCGTTTAAATATACACATTTCATTCCCTTATGACATCCCACACCGCGGTCTAAGTCGCAACGATGTTTATCCGAAAAGTAGTTCGTTTGCGATAGAAATAAGTTGTTCCTCAGTCACTTCAAGAAAGAATTATTTAGGTTGTAAGAGATAGTCCTTAAAAGAAGTACCGCATATCATCCCCAGACAGATGAGTGGGCGAAGGTTGTCAACAGAAGAGTGGAGACATACTTGTGTTGTTTTGTATGTGATAAACATGGGTTGCATGAGCCGAATGTTGGCATAATACTTCGTATCACATCGTAGCAGAGACAACTCATTTCAAGATATTGTATGGGTGGGATCCACCTCACCTGATACATTATGGGTATAACACTAAACCGGTAACCGGTGTTGATTAGTACTTGGAGGAGAGAGATAGGAGACTAGCAAAAGTCAAGGTGCATCTTCTGAGGGTTCAACAAATCATGAAGTGGAAAGTGGATGGACACAAGAGAGAGGTGCAATTCAAACCAAGGGACATGGTCTACTTGAAGCTGAGGCCCTACCGACAGAAGATATTGGCTAGGAGCGAGAAACTTTCACCAAGATATTTTGGGCCTTATGAGGTGATGACACACATCAGGGCAGTGGCATACCGTTTGAAGTTACCACCATCACCGCACTACACCCGGTCTTCCATGTTTCCCAAATGAGACGAGCGATTAGAGATCACACACTCTCGTCTACACTACCTCCAATGCTAACGGAGGACTTAGAGGTGATTCTAGAGCCATTAAAGATCTAAGGAGTGTGCCGTGGAGTAAGGAGAGCGAAGGATGTATTGGTAAAGTGGAAAGGATTGTGAAACTATATCGCAACATGGGAGCCTTACGAGGTGGTCCACAAACAATTTACATCTTTCCACCTTGAGGACAAGGTACTTTTTTGGCAGGGGAGTAATGTTACTCCCAGTACGACCAGGCGGGTGCCGGTCCAGGAGGCATTTACATACATATCACACAATTCTTGTATTTACATATCCAACACCTAAATTTTCACATTTACAAAATAGCAATCAAATTTTTAATATCACATAAAAAATATTAATATTACTAACCTTCTAAAAGTGAAATACACATATTTATGTATAGGTTTATGGCACTAAAGTGTTATAAATGAAAATATCAAACTTTAGGTGTTTGATATCTAAATACATAAGAATTGTGAGGTATGTATGTAAATTTTCCAAGATTAAAACATAACAAACAAATAGTGGGACACGGCAATAACAAAAAACTTGGGTTCAACAAAGTGCTAAACTTATCCAAGCGATTAAGAAATGCCAAGTTTAGGTTAATGCTCCAACAGACCAAGAAATGACAGCCCTAATTTACTGTTCCATCCAGAACTTGAGAGAGGTAATCTCGTGCAAACAAATCATACCAAGTGGTAATTTAGCACATATCAATCAGGCCTTAGGCAAGACAAAATTCTGGACAAAAACATTGTATGATGTAGAAT
>JXCR01143887.1:132053-152979 GCA_002079205.1 Phalaenopsis hybrid cultivar
TATATATATATATATATATATATATATATATATATATATATATATATATATATATATATATATATATATATATAGATTGATGAGTAGTATTTTTGAAAACTTTAATTGACTACAAGGCTACAAAGATTTATAATCAATTAAAAGTATTATTTTAAAAAAATTGAATAAAAATTATTAAATTAGATTCAATTGATGTTTCAATATAAAAAATAATTTTTAAATCTTGACCCAACTCTTAACATCATATGGCTGTGTGATTAGGGTTGTCAAAACGACTCCTCGTTCATGAACAGCTTATGTTTGGCTCGCTAAGCAAACGAGCTGAACACGAACACATTTTTTGAGCTCGAATTATAAACAAGCCGAACACGAGCTAAGCTTGGTGTATGTCATTTGCAGTGCTATAGGCGTCGTCCATGAAGACATATGGCGAGGACATATTGGTTGAGAGAGTGGAGTGAAGGGTTGTCGGGCTCCATGCCACAGTCAAAAGTGTCGTGTTTATAGAAGGAAATGACGATGAGCGGCATGAAAGTCTTCGACGATGGGTAAAGGAAGCAAGATGGTCGTATGGTCATTGACTCAAATGCTAACGGATTGCTTCTCATAAGGCTTGAATGGGATGTTGATGACTATGATGTTGGAGGAGGAAGTAAGGGCAAAGGGAGCGAAAAGCTATTGAATTTCAAGTTTTTCATGGATAATGTGGATATGTTTTACCTTCAACTTAAGTAGATCTTTGATTATTATGATTTTGTATGATTTTTATGAAAAGTTTGAGATAAATGTATGATAAAATTAGAAGGAAAAATTTTAAAAATAATTATTAATGCGTGCCAGAAAATTCGTGGTGGTAGAGTAATTAATTATTGTTTTATCGTTGCACAAGAATTCAATGCACACAGATAAAAGAAGAGAAGTAGACAGGAGAAGACACTCGACTTTTTATGTGAAAAAACTTTGAGTGGGAAAAACCACGGGGCCTAGCCCAGTTAAAATAATCCAATATGAATGATGAGTACAAATGTTAATTCTTCCCTTAAATTAGGGAAGATGAAATACAAAGCTGTATAATCTAACTGTTGCAGGTTGCAAGTGTCATTGTTGATTGTTGTGGTGGTAGTAGTCCGTTGTAAGTGTTATAGATGGTTACTCAAGTTGCTTTGATTGGTCGGAGAAACTGTAGTAAGTAGTTACGGGAACGGTGACCACATAAGCTATATTGGCGAGTATGAATGACGTTCGTCGGCCGCAAGGGCCGAAGTTGGAAGCTGCATGAGCTGTGAACCATGTAGGACGTTGGGGCGAGTATGAATAACATCCGTAAGCCATGAAGCCAGAGTCAGGAGTTGCACCAGCTATGAACCACGTAGATTGTTGGGGCAAGCATGAATGATATTTGTAGAGCGCGGTGGTCGGAGTCGGGAGCTGCACGAGCTGTGAACTACGTAGGTTGTTGGGGCAAATATTGACGATGTCTGTAGGCCACTGGGGCTGAAGTCGGGAACTGCATGAGCTGATGACCGTGTAGATTTTTGTTGGCATATGGACCGTAGTGGTGAGCAGTGGTGACGTCCATAGATCATTAGGACCGGAGTCGGGAGCTGCATGAGCTGATGACCACGTAGGTCGTAGTTAACACATGGACCGTAGTAGGGAGCTCTTGTCCCACAGACGGGAGATGGTTATTAGATTTTCCAAGTTACGATGTTGACGACGGTTTTTGGTCATCGGTGGTTGAAGACGATCGGTGGTGGTTGACGACAGTCGGTGATGGTTGACGATGATCGACGGTGTAGACGGTGGTCGGTGGTGATCGACAACGGTCGGCAGTTATGCTGGACTTCAGCTCTTTCTCAGAGCCTCAAGTTCTCTCCCAAGGCTTCCACCCCCTTCATAGAAAATTATTCTATCATGAGTCCTAACGTAGAGGAAAGCTCGGACGCAAATAATAGCTTGATACATGGCTTTCACGGACCCGCTGAAATCACCGAGAAAAAAAAACGTGCGCTTAGCCTGGCTTGAACCGAATGTTTACTCGTAAAAGCTTCACTTCTTATTTGTTTTTGTCGCGCCCTGCTGAATAAGAATTGTTCCATTGGTTTAAGGTTTACAACTTCGATGGACTCCTCGCCAAACGACGACAGGCTTGACGTCTTGCAACCATCATTTTCGTTGGACTTGGAAGATGAGTGAGTTTAGCTAAAACTTAAAAGGTTTTAGTTTTTTTAGCTTAAACTTTCTTCTTTGTTGTTTGTTTGGTCCGATAATGGTGTTATTTTTATAATGCATGTTATTTTTATTTCTTTAGGGTTTAGTGAGATTGAAGCTAGGTTTAACTTTTGCACTGATGTTGTTTAATGTTAAAAGTTTAGTGTTATTCGCATGCAGGCTTGCTAGGCTAGACTGTGTTATTGTGGTGTTACGCTGGGTTTTATTGTGTTAGTGTGGTGTTATGTTGGTTTACTGTTGTATTTTTCTGGATTCAGGGTTACTTTTTTGCAATGTGGTATAATAGTGGTTCTGTTCAAGTTTAAATGATATTGATAATCTGGTGTATTTTCGATCATTGTTGTTGTGTTACTGAACTATCTTATTGTGTTATTCTTTCATTACTGCAGTGTTATTGTTAGCCTTAGTGGTGGTACTGATATGTTTTTCTTCTGTATTCGGTTGGTTGTTGTTGTAATGCTATTTCTTAGTTTTTTTATGGTGTTGTACGATATCAATGAACTGTTATTATTATGAATGTCAGGTTATACTCTGTTATTCTACTATTATTTTGTTGTTTAGCTGGGGTTATGTTGTGTTATTCTTTGCTGACAGTGGACTTAGTTTGTAGAAATGTCCAGTCATGTGAGCAGAGACCTATTTGCGTTGATCCAACTGTAGAGAAGTTTCTTAGCACCATTGCCCACAATGAGGAATAAGCTTATGAAACCAATTGTGCCTATGAACATCATGTAGGTTTCAGTGTTCGGAAGGACCATAGTAGTTTTTGGCCGAATTCGAAGAAAAGGAAGACCAAAGATTTCCTTTGCGAAAAAGTTGGTCGCAAGAAGGAGGCTAACCTCATGAATACTGCAAAGTATAGAAATTTAGAAACGAGGATTGGCTGTCAAACTATGTTTCGCTATGAAGTTGACCTTGAAGGCAATTGGACAGTAAAAAATTCATTCAAAGTCACAACCATCCATTGGTTGAATGTGGTGATAAGCAGCTACTTCGTTCCAATAGAAAGATAACTGATTTAAATGCAGATGTCCTAAGATCAATGATACAATCAGAGATCAGAGTAACAAATGCATATAACTTCATTGCTATGGAGGTTGGGGGAGTGGAGAAATTGGAATGCATGAAGAGAGATGTGTTTAATTTCATTCAAAGAGAAAGAAGAGAAAAAATTGAACAAGGAGATGTCAATGCTCTGATACAATTTTTTTATGGGGAGGCAAGTCGACGATAACATGTTTGCATGAGATTTCCAAACTGATGAGTATGATAGATTAACAAGTTTTTTTTGTGTGATGGGTTAGCCAGACTGGATTATGATTGTTTTGGGAATGTAATCATTTTTTATACAAGCTACAGATTAAATAAGTATAACTTATGTTGCGCTCCCTTTGTGGGAGTGAAATACCTTTAGCAAAACATCCTGTTTAGCGTTGGCTTATTGTCGGAGGAAACTATTGATTCTTTCAGATGGTTATTCAAAGCTTTTACAAGAATAATGAGAGACAAAAAAATCATTAAGTATTTTCACTGATCAGGACCAAACAATAGCAAGTTCTATTGAAGAATGTCTCTCACAAACACGACATAGATTATGCCAATGACATATCTACAAAAAAATTACTTCAAAAGTGCATTGTGGAGTTTCTCTCAAAAGCGTTACCAGTCTTTTTTTATAAATGCATGAGTAAATGTGATTCGGAGGAGGAGTTCGAAGAAACTTGGTCCTTAATGATATTAGTGGGTGACCTATAAATAACGCGTGGTTGCATGAGATGTACAAAATCAGACACAAATGGTCCACTGCCTTTAATAAAGAAATATTTGGAATGAGAATCATATCAACTCAAAGAAGTGAGTCAACAAATAATATATGTTATGATGTTTCAAAGCCCACAAGCTCGCTGACAGATTGTTTTATCAGCCTTGAAAATATAATGAAATCATGACGCAGGAACGAGAATGACGAATATTTCAAATGTAGCCAATCTATCACTACACCGATGGTTAGAGCTATCCCAGTTTTGAGGCAAGCTTCCTCATTTTATACAAGAAAGCTTTACTCAATGTTCGAGCAACAGCTGCTTAATGGGTTATGTGGACTCACACTTGAATTCTCCGCAGATAGTGGGTCCAATTATTATATACAGATATTGGATAATGATGGCACATCCTTGTCTTTATCCTTTTAGAATTGGATAAAATTAAAATTAACAGGCATCATTGGATCAAATTGACAATCTAAAAATTTGTGTGCCAACTAATCAATAATTTTAAATTAGTTGGCACACAAATTCTTTCTGCGTTACTTATTTTGCGGTTGCAGTATTCTTCATTATCACCATGTTATTTTCACATTCTCCAGCGTTATTAGTATAAGTGGCGTGATTAAATCGCGCATAACGTGATCTGAATATTCTGTCTGTGTTATTTATACATTCCCCCGCATTATTTAGACATTTTACTACGTTATTTATCATTATCGTTGTGTTATTTCCCATTCTAGCTACATTATTTATCTTTTAAAGGAGTATAAGAAACGTGTTACGTGCTTAGAATATTCCCTAAGTGTTATTTTGGCTTCCTCATGTGTTATTTAGCCATTCAATTGTGTTATTATGCCTTCCCTAATGCATTATTTAGTCATTCAATTGGTATATATCACGCGTAACGTGATCTGAATATTCTGCTTGTGTTATTCTGCCTTCCCATGCGTTATTTAGATATTCTACTATTTTATTTATCATTATCGCTGTGTTATTTCTCATTTCAGCTGCATTATTTATCTTTTAAAGGTGTATAAGAAGCGCATTACATGCTTAGAATATTCCCTAAGCGTTATTTTGGCTTCCCCGTGCGTTATTTAGCCATTCAATTGCATTATTATGCTGTCCCTAATGCATTATTTAATCATTCAATTGGTATATATCACGTGTAACGTGATCCGAATATTCTGTCTGTGTTATTCCGCCTTCCCCTGCATTATTTAGACATTCTACTTTGTTATTTATCATTATCGTTGTGTTATTTCTCATTGCAGCTGCACTATTTATCTTTTAAAGGAGTATATGAAGAGCGTTACGTGCTTAGAATATTCCCTAAGAGTTATTTTGGCTTTCCAGTGCATTATTTAGCCATTTAATTCCATTATTATGCATTCCTTAATTCATTATTAGTCATTCAATTGGCATATATCACACGTAACATGATCTGAATATTTGTCTGTGTTATTCCGCTTTCCCACTGCGTTATTTAGGCATTGTACTGTGTTATTTATCATTACCGTTGTATTATTTCCCATTTCCACTGCATTATTATGTCTTCCCACTACGTTATTCTGTCTTCCCACTGCGTTTTTTCCCATTTCCAGTGTTATTTCCCTTTTCAACTGTGTTATTATGCAGATAAATAAAAAACACACCTTATAAAGCACAATTTAACATCAGATATGCATATAAATAAACATGTCTTATCAGATAAATTAAAATCACAACTTATATGCATATAAATAAAAATCATAACTCTTACTCTATACATTCTTCCTCTTACTATATACAAAGCATAGTTCAAAAAACGCATCTATAGCAAAATTAAAAAGCACAACTCAACATCAGATGCAATATCTTCTAGGCGAATATTTAAGATGTTTGGTGAGGCCACATGCAAATCGCATATGCAAAACTGCACCTTGAATTGTACCATAAGATCTTGCTAGTTTGAGTGTTGTTTCCATTCAATTGTACCCACTTGTACCGAGGCTTCCATACAAACAAACATGCCGCAATCGTGGTTGTGACTTTGGGTTGGAACATTTTGAGGACATGACATTTGTCATTTCTTTATGTCGGTCTGAAAACTCCTTCAGTATCATTGGCAAAATGTTTGATCTATAAAGGTAGTCAAGGAGTGGGCCATATATAGTATTATTGTTTGCAATAAAAATACTGAATTCCATATGTATATCGTGTTGAATGGACTTACAAGTTCTACATCAACTACATCGGGTTAGGCAGTGAGTCGTATATTTTCTATTTTCTTCCTCTCAACTCCCCTACTAACAAAATCCAATGTTGACGATCAATTATAGGAAATAAAATGAGGTCATTGTCTTTAACTACTTCCTTTGTAATGTCTTCAGTAAATCCTGCCGTAGAAGATTTTACTGTCCTTAACATCTTCAAAAAAAGAAAAACAGTAAGCACAATTTAAACAGTCTACAACGAAAGAGAAGCTTTCACAACAATCAAATAAATTAAACATTTAGAATTATCATATACAGTGGGGACACATATATGTATTTTTTGTAGATTTCAGATGACCATTTCCTTCTTTCAGCCAACATAGTGGCAAACATATTTACATGTTCATTCCCGAACCACCGATTCATTAATATATCCTCAAGTGCACAACGCTCCAGAACGGCTGTCTCCCCACTTAGGATGATATCATGTCTGTATCGTTAACAGAGAATATTTGTTACAATCTAACGACGAAATAGAATATTTTTCTTACAATCTAACAAAGAATAATTACTTACACCCTAGGGAAGCTGACAATATATTTATCTATTACATCCTGCATTTCAATTGAAAGCACTGATCTAGCAGGATAATTAAGTGGAATTGTTGGACCCGCAACATGAGGCTACAATAGAATTGAAGATCCCTAACATATCAATGTATTTCCAATATATTATTAAGTGTAACCATAAATAATTAATATTACCACTATAGCGTATGCATATGGATTGGGATTTACTTTATCATCAATATATATTAGTGATTCTCTTGTCATTCCTGCAGAGCTATCTGGACTATGTAAATCTTCTCCTCCTGTTGGCTCTCCAACTGGACTATGTACATCTTCTCCTACTGCTGGCTCTACAACTGCACTATATACATATTCTCCTATTATTGGCTCTTCAATTAGACTATGTACATCTTCTCCTGCAGCTGGAGTGCTAGAAGGATTTGAATGGGACGACGCGTGAAGAGCCTGCAAAACAAATTTAATTTTTCCAAAAAAAAAAATGACATATTAGACGATATTTATGTGAAGAAACATATCTCTTTACTATATGGGCTAGCGACTCTAGAACACCCTTCACTGATCGTTCAACCTTTTCCGGATATTCCTGAAATGTCGCATCGCTCGTTATTCTTTCTGGAGACTCTCTTATTGTATCATCTCGATCTTTACTTTGTACAGTTATATTTTCTTGATGTGGCTCAACAAAAACAGAAAATTTCTTTCTTCTTTTTAGTTTGTATGTGAACTCGGGTGAACCGACAACCCTCCTCCTTCTCTGGGTGGACTTAACACTTCGAGCAAATGATCTGTGTGTTCCCGTTGGTTGTGCATCAACTTCCTTATTTGCTTTGGTTCTTTGCAATCCTTCAACCATAGTAGTTTTGTAATGACTCCCCAACATACGTCATTTGTTGACTCATTCTATTCATGATTTCATGCAATACAAGAGTAGACTTTTCTTAACATTTCAATAGGTCGATTATTATTTCAGATTCATTATTAGTTGTTGTATTTGTGGGGTGATCTCGCTGGAAAAAATCGGCCCCACGCTATAGGTTAATAGTGAAGATGGTTCGACAGTTGTTTCTAGATGTTGGACAACCCTAGCAGGGCTAGGTAGTCTCTCTTCCGGGTTGCTCATCCTCTTGCAAATCAATGAAGGAATCATTAACATGCAACACCATCAAAAAATGTTCATAATGAATTCCAAATCAATGAAATGAAAGACTACGATAAACATTCAAATTTTTCATGAAGTAAACCTTTGCACGACCAAGATTTATGAATGCCTCATGAATCTCTACTGTTGTCCAACCTTGATTTGTTGGCTACCTTAGCATGTGAGGCTGACCTCCAGAACATGAGGAGCAAACACAGAGGTGTGCTCATAAAACCATAGTCGTGCATGTCTCATATCAGAAAGAGGAATGTAAAAATAGATAAAACGGCATCTGAATGAATATTACTTTTTGTAAACAACCAGGATTTCATCTTAATTTGGCAGGGACGATGCTAACTTGATCGAGGATGAAGTCACAAATCGCAGCAGACCAATTATAAGTAGAAAATAATTGCACATCTTCACAAAAGGAAAGAAGTCCCACGGGCACGCAAAAGTTGCTCGAGGGAAAAAATAAATTCGTTAGTAGAAACTTCAAAATAACTGTTTAAAGTGAGTGGAAGAACCTCCTTAAAAAAACTTTATCAGTTGGTCCTTTATTTATCTGGCATCCACACCAGACGAGGGGGTTTTCCTCCATACAACTGCCTCCTCTCTGTTAAACATACCTAATATCAACATCAAGTGGTCATGATGGAATTTTACTTCTTTCCCACCCATTATGAAGACCCTCCTTTCATTATCCCAATATCTCAGAATGTGTAATGTCAACACATTGTCATCTAGGTATGGAGGCATATAAAAGAAGTGGATGACATGCATTTCTTTCAACGAATTCACTCTCTCCTCTGGTACGAGATGTTTGATAGAATCCAAAGCACCCCTTACTGCAGATGGACGTCACCTACAGTTGAATGTCCTTGTGTTCATCAATCTACAAATGAAAAAAAATTACAATAAGTTCCATTAAAGACATTTTGAAAGAAATACAACACATATAGCACCATGAAAGCCTTGAGTTACACCCAAAATCAAAGCAACACAGCTCATATACAATTATATTACACAACAACTAAAAACACCACTTATATAACACGTAAAGCAAAGTCAAACAACACCTATACATATAACACACACTAACACAAAAATCACACCAAAAATATTCAACTGTGTTATTCAGTTATTAATTAGTTTCTACGCATATAACACCAAGAAAGCCTTCAGTAACACCAAATATAAAAGCAATACAACACATATACGAATTCCTAACACATAAGCAAAGGATAATTGGTGTCATGCACTCAATAACATCCATTTACACAATCATAACACACCCTAAACAACCACTATGTGGTTCACTGTCATTTCATACATCAGTAACGCCTAAAAGCAAAGCCCTAAACCACATATACAACTTTAATACACCAAATGAATAAAATATATGTATTATTAACCAGAATAACACAACAATAACACATCATTAAGACAGAAAACACATCATGCACGTGACTATAACACGAAGATATCACATCTATAACACATCAATCACAAATAGATAACACAATAGTAACACAATCAAATAAAAAATAAACGCTAACTCAACAATAACACAAGGGATGCTCATCAATAGTACAAGAGATACTCAACAATAACGCAAGAGATACAATACCTTGATGACTTTGGAGCACTGCTCTTCTCTTCGGTTTGCTTGCAGCCCTTACCTTTCATTTTTTGTAAATATGAAACCCTAAACCTCTAAACTTCAAACGAAGAAATGACTTTCCTGCTCTGCTGCGAACAATGGCCACTGTCTTTCGAACGAACAATGGCCACCATCTTTCGAACGAACAATGACCACCGTCTTCCGAACGAACAATGACCACCGTCTTCCGAACGAACAATGAAAAATCTAAGAGATGAAACGTCGAAACAGGGAAGCTACTCTTGAAACGGTGCTCTTTCGACTCTTCACACACTTTTTTAAAGCAAAAACACTTTTTCGTAACGTTCTTGGGTTAGGGTCGGGCCAGGCTGTTAACTTTTTTTTTTTGCAACTAGAATTTCATATGGGCCCACCATATCATGTATCACTATATTATTCGTCTCTGAATGTTCCTCTACGTCAGGACACCTGAAAAAATACGTGCTCCCCCTTCATGAGAGGGATGTGACTCTATTTATAATATTCTGGGTGCAATTAATACAGGAATATGAACAATTTTGATCGGACGGTCCAGATAGTTTCCCTTGATCATACGACGTTTAATGGACATTTGAGTGTCTTGATGATATCAGAATTGAGTGATCTTAAGCTCGTTGGATTCGTCTTGTCGAGACGCTCGATTTGATAATGAACTTGTCAGATTCGACATCCGTTTGACTTTACAAATGTGTCCGGAAAACTTTCAAGAATGATTTAATGACTTGATGTGGGCTTGATTTGACTCGAATTAGTCTGACTTTGATATCATCAGATTCGTCTCATCGAGCCAGTCAGTTTGACTATAAGTTTTTCGAAATCAAAGCTCTTAACGAGTTTTTTATCAAAATTTGAATGTTTCTTGTTCAAAATATTGTCTCGAGATCCATGTCATGCTTCAAGATTCGTGCATATGATAAAAATTTGTCGATGACGTATCAATTATTTTAGAAGAAAAAAAGCTGGATTGTGATATTTTGATCTAATTTATTCATTTTTATTTGATAATAATGTGGTATAGAATAAATTTATTTTTTAAATATTATATATTTATTTAAAAATAAATATAATTATTTTGCGGCTCTTTGGGACCTAAATTTTTATATCTTGATAAATACTTCTTCATAAATAAAGGTAACCAAATAATCATAACCAAAATTAAATTTAAGAGGGGCAAGATTATACTTTTATATATCTAATGTAATAAAATAAAGGAATATATTTACATTTCCAACCCTCAAGCTTCAATTACTTATCCCCAAAGAGTGTATTTTACTCTTTTAAAAATCAAAACAATGGTATTTTTTTTTCTTATAGAATATGAAAGTTTTAGGTATTATAAAAGTAGAAAAATAAATGTAATTCAGCTCTTTCATATGTAAATTCATAGGAATT
This sequence comes from Phalaenopsis hybrid cultivar, assembly GCA_002079205.1. NCBI lineage: Eukaryota > Viridiplantae > Streptophyta > Magnoliopsida > Asparagales > Orchidaceae > Phalaenopsis > Phalaenopsis hybrid cultivar. Next base: position 143,030 of record JXCR01143887.1, read on the forward strand.
GGGGGGTCAGTTTNTGAAAATTTTAATTGACTACAAGGCTATAAAGATTTATAATCAATTAAAAGTATTATTTAAAAAAAATTGAATAAAAAATTTTAAATTAGATTCAATTGATGTTTCAATATAAAAAATAATTTTTAAACTTTGCCCCAACTCTTAACATCATATGGCTGCATGATTAGGGTTGTCAAAAAGACTCCTCGTTCATGAACAGCTTATGTTCGGCTCGCTAAGCAAACTAGCTGAACACGAACACATTTTTTGAGCTCGAATTATAAACAAGCCGAACACGAGCTAAGCTTGGTGTATGTCATTTGCAGTGCTATAGGCGTCGTCCATGAAGACATATGGCGAGGACATATTGGTTGAGAGAGTGGAGCGAAGGGTTGTCGGGCTCCATGCCACAATCAAAAGTGTTGTGTTTATAGATGGAAATGACGATGAGCGGCACGAAAGTCTTTGACGATGAGTAAAGGTAGCAAGATGGTCGTATGGTCATTGACTCAAATGCTAACGGATTGCTTCTCATAAGACTTGAATGGGATGTTGATGACTATGTTGTTGGAGGAGGAAGTAAGGGCAAGGGGAGCGAAAAACTAATGATTTTCAAGTTTTGCATGGACAATGTGGATATGTTTTACCTTCAACTTAAGTAGATCTTTGATTATTATGATTTTGTATGATTTTTATGAAAAGTTTGAGATAAATGTATGATAAAATTAGAAGGAAAAATTTTAAAAATAATTATTAATGCGTGCCAGAAAATTCGTGGTGGTGGAGTAATTGATTATTGTCTTAGCGTTGCACGAGAATTCAATGCACACAGATAAAAGAACAGAAGTAGGCAGGAGAAGACACCTCGACTTTTTATGTGGAAAACCTTTGAGTGGGAAAAACCACGGGGCCTAGCCCAGTTAAAATAATCCACTATAAATGATGAGTACAAATGTTAATTCTTCCCTTAAATTAGGGAAGATGGAATACAAAGCTGTATAATCTGACTGCTGCAGTTTGCAAGTGTCATTGTTGATTGTTGTGGTGGTAGTAGTCCGCCGTAAGTGTTGTAGAAGGTTACTCAAGATGCTTTGATTGGTCGGAGAAACTGTAGTAAGTAGTTGTGGGAACGGTGACCACATAAGCTATATTGGCGAATATGAATGACGTTCGTAGGCCACCGTGTTATTTTTATAAATGCATGAGTAAATGTGATTCGGAGGAGGAGTTCGAAGAAACTTGGTCCTTAATGATGTTAGTGGGTGACCTATAAATAACGCGTGGTTGCATGAGATGTACAAAATCAGACACAAATGATCCACTGCCTTCAATAAAAAAATATTTGGAATGAGAATCCTATCAACTCAAAGAAGAGAGTCAACCAATAATATATGTCATGGTGTTTCGAAGCCCACAAGCTCGCTGACAGATTGTTTTAACAGCCTTGAAAATATAATGAAATCATGGCGCAGGAACGAGAAGGACGAATATTTCAAATGTAGTCAATCTATCACTACACCGATGGTTAGAGCTATCCTAGTTTTGAGGCAAGCTTCCTCATTTTATACAAGAAAGCTTTACTCAATGTTCGAGCAAGAGCTGCTTAATGGGTTATGTGGACTCACACTTGAATTCTCCGCAGATAGTGAGTCCAAATATTATATACAGAAATTGGATAATGATGGAACATCCTTGTCTTTATCCTTTTAGAATTGGATAAAATTAAAATTAACAGGCATCATTGGATCAAATTGACAATCTAAAAATTTGTGTGCCAACTAATCAATAATTTTTAAATTAGTTGGCACACAAATTCTTCCTGCGTTACTTATTTTGCGGTTGCAGTATTCTTCATTACCACCGTGTTATTTTCACATTCTCCTGTGTTATTAGTATAATCAGCGTGATAAATCGCGCCTAACGTGATCTGAATATTCTGCCTGTGTTATTTATACATTCCCCCGCATTGTTTATACATTTTACTACGTTATTTATCATTATCGCTGTGTTATTTCCCATTCTAGCTACATTATTTATCTTTTAAAGGAGTATAAGAAGCGTGTTACGTGCTTAGAATATTCCTTAAGTGTTATTTTGGCTTCCTCATGTGTTATTTAGCCATTCAATTGTGTTATTATGCCTTCCCTAATGCATTATTTAGTCATTCAATTGGTATATATCACACATAACGTGATCTAAATATTTTGTCTGTGTTATTCCGCCTTCCCATGCGTTATTTAGACATTCTACTACGTTATTTATAATTATCGTTGTGTTATTTCCCATTTCAGCTGCATTATTTATCTTTTAAAGGTGTATAAGAAGCGCGTTACGTGCTTAGAATATTCCCTAAGCGTTATTTTGGCTTCCCCGTGCGTTATTAAGCCATTCAATTGCATTATTATGTTGTCCCTAATGCATTATTTAAACTTTCAATTGGTATATATCACGTGTAACGTGATCCAAATATTCTGTCTGTGTTATTCCGCCTTCCCCTGCGTTATTTAGACATTCTACTTCGTTATTTATCATTATCGCTGTGTTATTTCTCATTCCAGCTGCACTATTTATCTTTTAAAGGAGTATATGAAGAACGTTACGTGCTTAGAATATTTCCTAAGAGTTATTTTGGCTTTCCCGTGCATTATTTAGCCATTTAATTGCGTTATTATGCATCCCTTAATTCATTATTTAGTCATTCAATTGGCATATATCACGCGTAACATGATCTGAATATTTTGTCTGTGTTATTCTGCCTTCCCACTGCGTTATTTAGGCATTGTACTGCGTTATTTATCATTACCACTGTATTATTTCCCATTTCCACTGGGTTATTATGCCTTCCCACTACGTCATTCTGTCTTCCCACTGCGTTATTTCCCATTTCCACTGTGTTATTTCCCTTTTCAACTGTGTTATTATGCATATAAATAAAAAACACACCTTATAAAGCACAATTTAACATCAGATATGCATATAAATAAACATGTCTTATCAGATAAATTAAAATCACAACTTATATGCATATAAATAAAAATCATAACTCTTACTCTATACATTCTTCCTCTTACTATATACAAAGCATAGTTAAAAAAACATGTCTATAGCAAAATTAAAAAGCACAGCTCAACATCAGATGCAATATCTTCTAGGCGAATATTTAAGATGTTTGGTGAGGCCACATGCAGATCGCATATGCAAAACTGCACCCTGAATTGTACCATAAGATCTTGCCAGTTTGAGTGTTGTTTCCATTCAATTGTACCCACTTGTACCGAGACTTCCATATGCTTACAAACAAACATGCCGCAATCGTGGCTGTGACTTTGGGTTGGAACATTTTGAGGACATGACATTTGTCATTTCTTTATGTCGGTCTGAAAACTCCTTCAGTATCATTGGCAAAATGTTTGATCTATAAAGGTAGTCAAGGAGTGGGCCATATATAAAACATTAGTATTATTGTTTGCAATAAAAATATTGAATTCCATATGTATATCGTGTTGAATGGACTTACAAGTTCTACATCATCTGCATCGAGTTATGCAGTGAGTCGTACATTTTCTATTTTCTTCCTCTCAACTCCCCTACTAACAAAATCCAATGTTGACGATCAATTATAGGAAATAAAATGAGGTCATTGTCTTTAACTACTTCATTTGTAATGCCTTCAGTAAATCCTACCGTAGAAGATTTTACTGTCTTTAACATCTTCAAAAAAAGAAAAACAGTAAGCACAATTTAAACAATCTACAACGAAAGAGAAGCTTTCACAACAATCAAATAAATTAAACATTTAGAATTATCATATACAGTGGGGACACATATATGTATTTTTTGTAGATTTCAGATGACCATTTCCTTCTTTCAGCCAACATAGTGGCAAACATATTTACATGTTCATTCCCGAACCACCGATTCATTAATATATCCTCAAGTGCACCACGCTCCAGAACGGCTGTCTCCCTGCTTAGGATGATATCATGTCTGTATCGTTAACAGAGAATATTTGTTACAATCTAATGACGAAATAGAATATTTTTCCTACAATCTAACAAAGAATATTTACTTACACCCTAGGGAAGCTGACAATATATTTATCTATTACATCCTGCATTTCAATTGAAAGCACAGATCTAGCAGGATAATCAAGTGGAAGTGTTGGACCCGCAACACGAGGCTACAATAGAATTGAAGATCCTTAACATATCAATGTATTTCCAATATATTATTAAGTGTAACCATAAATAATTAATATTACCACTATAGTGTATGCATATGGATCGGTGCTCTGGTTTGACACATTTATCTCCTCTAGATTGGGATTTTCTTTATCATCAATATATATTAGTGATTCTCTTGTTATTCTTGCAGAGCTATTTAGACTATGTAAATCTTCTCCTGTTGTTGGCTCTCCAACTGGACTATGTACATCTTCTCCTACTGCTGGCTCTACAACTGCACTATATACATATTCTCCTATTATTGGCTCTTTAATTGGATTATGTACATCTTCTCTTGCAGCTGGAGTGCTAGAAGAATCTAAATGGGACGACGCGTGAAGAGCCCGCAAAATAAATTTAATTTTTCCCGAAAAAAAATAATGACATATTAGACGATATTTATGTGAATAAAAATAGCTCTTTACTATATGGGCTAGCGACTCTAGAACACCCTTCACTGATAGTTCAACCTCTTCCGGATCTTCCTGAAATGTTCCATCGCTCGTTATTCTTTCTGGAGACTCTTTTTGTATCATCTCGATCTTTACTTTGTACAGTTATATTTTCTTGATGTAGCTCAACAAAAACAGAATATTTCTTTTTTCTTTTTAGTTGGTATGTGAACTCGGGTGAACCGACAACCCTCCTCCTTCTCTGGGTGGACTTAACACTTCGAGCAAATGATCTGTGTGTTCCCGTTGGTTGTGCATCAACTTCCTTATCTGCTTTGGTTCTTTGCAATCCTTCAACCATAGTAGTTAAGTTTTGTAATGACTCCCCAACATAAGCCATTTGTTGACTCATTCTATTCATGATTTCATGCAATATAAGAGTAGACTTTTCTTAACATTTCAATAGGTCGATTATTATTTTAATTCATTATTAGTTGTTGTATGTGTCTCTTCTTGGTCTGGAAAAAATTGGCCCCACGTTATAGGTTAATGGTGAAGATGGTTCGACAGTTGTATAGATGTTGGACAACCCTAGCAGGGCTAGGTAGTCTCTCTTCCGGGTTGGACAGTAAGGGTTGCACATCCTCTTGCAAATTAATGAAGGAATCATTAACATGCAATATCATCGAAAATGTCCATAATGAATTCCAAATCAATGAAATGAATGAATAAGATAAACATTCAAAATTTTCATGAAGTAAACCTTTGCACGACCAAGATTTACAAATGCCTCATGAATCTCTACTGTTGTCCAACCTTAATTTGTTAGCCACCTTAGCATGCGAGGCCTAACCTCTGAAACATGAGGAGCAAACACAGAGGTGTGCTCGTAAAACCATAGTTGTGCATGTCTCATATCAAAAAGAGGAATGTAAAAATAGATAAAACTGCATCTGAATGAATATTACTTTTGTAAACAACTAGGATTTCATCTTAATTTGGCAGCGACGATGCTAACTTGATCGAGGATGAAGTCAAAAATTGCAGCGGACCAATTATAAGTAGAAAATAATTGTATATCTTCACAATAGGAAAGAAGTCCCACGGGCACGCTAAAGTTGCTTGAGGGAAAAAATAAATTCGTTAGTAGAAACTTCAAAAATAATTGTTCAAAGTGAGTGGAAGAACCTCCTTCAAAAAACTTCATCAGTTGGTCCTTTATTTATCTGGCATCCACACCAGCGGGGGGGTTTTCCTCCGTACAACTGCCTCCTCTCTGTTAAACATACCTAATATCAACATTAAGTGGTCATGATGGAATTTTACTTCTTTCCCACCCATTATGAAGACCCTCCTTTCATTATCCTAACATCTCAGAATGTGTAATGTCAACACATTGTCATGTGGCTATAGAGGCATATAAAAGAAGTGGACGACATGCATTTCTTTCAACGAATTCACTCTCTCCTCTGATACGAGATGTTTGATAGAATCCAAAGCACCCCTTATTGTAGATGGACGTCACCTACAGTTGAATGTCCTTGCGTTCATCAACCTACAAATGAAAAAAAATTACAATAAGTTCCATTAAAGACATTTTGAAAGAAATACAACACATATAACACCATGAAAGCCTTGAGTTACACCCAAAATCAAAGCAACACAGCTCATATACAATTATATTACACAACAACTAAAATAACACCAGTTATATAACACCTAAAGCAAAGTCAAACAACACCTATACATATAACACACACTAACACAAAAATCACACCAAAAATATTCAACTGTGTTATTCAGTTATTAATAAGTTTCTACGCATATAACACCAATAAAGCCTTCAGTAACACCAAATATAAAAGCAATACAACACATATATGAATTCCTAACACATAAGCAAAGGATAATTGGTGTCATGCACTCAATAACATCCATTTACACAATCATAACACACCCTAAACAACCACTATGTGGTTCACTGTCATTTCATACATCAGTAACGCATAAAAGCAAAGCCCTAAACCACATATACAACTTTAATACACCAAATGAATAAAACATATGTATTATTAACCAGAATAACACAACAATAACACATCATTAAGATAGAAAACACAGCATGCACGTGACTATAATCGAAGATATCACATCTATAACACATCAATCACAAATAGATAACACAATAGTAACACAGCCAAATAAAAAATAAACGCTAACTCAACAATAACACAAGGGATGCTCATCAATAATAGAAGGGATACTCAACAATAACACAAGAGATACAGTACCTTGATGACTTTGGAGCACTGCTCTTCTCTTCGGTTTGCTTGCAACCCTTTCCCTTCATTTTTTGTAAATATGAAACCCTAAAACTCTAAACTTCAAACGAAGAAATAACTTTCCTGCTCTGCTGTGAACAATGGCCACTGTCTTCCAAACGAACAATGACCACCATCTTCCGAACAAACAATGGCCACCGTCTTCCGAACGAACAATGACCACCGTCTTCCGAACGAACAATGACAATCCTTTGGAAACCATAGCTCCGAAATCTAAGAGATGAAATGTCGAAACAGGGAAGCTACTCTCGAAACGGTGCTCTTTCGACTCTTCGCACTCTTTTTTAACACAAAAGCACTTTTTCGTAGGGTTGGGCCGGGCCGCTAACTCTTTTTTTGCAACTGGAATTTCATATGGGCCCACCATGTCATGTATCACCATATTATTCGTCTCCGAATGTTCCTCTACGTCAGGACACCTGACCAAATACGCGCTCCCCCTTCATAAGAGGGATGTAGCTCTATTTATAATATTTTGGGTGTAATTAATGCAGGAATATGAATCATTTTGATCGGACGGTTCGAATAGTTTCCCTTGATCATACGACGTTTAATGGACATTTGAGTGTCTTGATGATATTAGAATTGAGTGATCTTAAGCTCGTTGGATTCGTCTTGTCGAGACGCTCCATTTGACTTTGAACTTGTCAGATTCAGCATCCGTCTCACCTTACAAATGTGTCCGGAAAACTTTTAAGAATGGTTTAATGACTTGATGTGGGCTTGATTTGACTCAAATTGGTCTGACTTTGATATCATCAGATTCGTCTCATCGAGCCGGTCAGTTTTACTATAAGTTTTTTGAAATCAGAGCTCTTAACGAGTTTTTATCAAAATTTGAATGTTTATTGTTCAAAATATTATCTCGAGATCCGTGTTATGCTTCGAGATTCGTGTCAAATGACAGAAATTTATTGGTAATGTATCAATTATTTAAGAAGAAAAAAAAAGCTGGATTGTGATATTTTGATCAAATTTATTTGCTTTTTTTATATAATAATGTGGTATAGAATAAAATTATTTTTTAAATATTATATATTTATTTAAAAATAAATATAATTATTTTGCGGCTCTTTGGGACCTAAATTTTTATATCTTGATAAATACTTCTTCATAAATAAAGGTAACCAAATAATCATAACCAAATTTAAATTCAAGACGGGCAAGATTACACTTTTATATATCTAATGTAATAAAATAAAGGAATATATGCACACACACCACTCAGTTTCTATATATTTACATTTCCAACCCTCAAACTTCAATTACTTATCCCCAAAAAGTGTATTTTACTCTTTTAAAAATCAAAACAATGGTTTTTTTTTTCTTATAGAATGCGAAAGTTTTAGGTGCTATAAAAGTAGAAAAATAAATGTAATTCAGCTCTTTCATATGTAAATTCATAGGAATTGGGGGGTCAGTTTGTAAAAAATCCCTTTTTTACATATAAATCCCCATGCAAATATTACTATTTATATCATAAAAAAGATTGATTCCCTTCATTTAACTAAATTTCCCTTTTTGGGCGAATGTAACAGATAAACTTCAAACCCTAGTCAATCCCAATCACCCGTTCTCCTAATCTCTCTCCCCCCACACAACCAACTCACATTCTCTCTCTTCTCATCTCCCCTCTCCCCGCTTCTACGTCCCCCTCCATCTCCCCCCTCCCCACTCCTCGCCATTGTCGGCTTCGAATCAAGCTCTCATCTTTCGGTCGATAATGGCCTCGGTTAACAACTCCGGCATACAGTACTTGGTGGACAAGCGGCGCAACTCTTCGGTTTTAGCGCCGGTGGTCTGCTTCAATCCGAGGAGCACGGTGGTCGGCGGCGTGTGGCAGGGGGAGAACCTCTTCGAGNAAGCTCTCGTTTTCAGTCGATAATGGCCTCGGTTAACAGCTCCGGCATACAGTACTTGGTGGACAAGCGGCGCAACTCTTCGGTTCTGGCGCCGGTGGTCTGCTTCAATCCGAGGAGCACGGTGGTCGGCGGCGTGTGGCAGGGGGAGAACCTCTTCGAGTACTCCTTCCCCCGCTTTGTTCTTCAGCTTCTGCTCATCGTCTTCCTCACCCGCATCGTCGCGCTCCTCCTCCGCCCCCTTCATCAACCTCGCTACCTCGCCAATATCATCGTATTCTCTCTCTCTCTTTCTTTTTCTCTCTATCTCTAACTTTCAAAAGATTATAACGAAACTTTCTGATAGCAATCACACTTTGATAGTTCATATTGAAAAAAAATTTTTCCATCACATAAATTTTTAAAAAACAATGAAAAAATATCTTTCATCTAATTTTCAAATTCTCACTCAAATATCGAATGTCATCGTATAACTCTGGCCCATTTTTTTAATTTCTATTAAATTCACAGTGGTTTGATTATTACACCCGCAATTTCATAGTTCAAAAAATCACCTAGGTGTTTGATTTATAAATAACAATTTTGGGTAGGCGGGTCAGATTCAGGTCCAACCTGAAGATGAACAAATTTGAATCGGTTCAACTCGAACCCGAAGAAAAAAGACTTGAGTTTTCTAATCTGATCAAAACTCGAAAAATCTTTTTCGGTCAACTTGAACCTAAAATTTTTAAGTAAAGTTTGAATCGTGTTTGCATTTCGGGTCAATTTTGGATGCATAAGGATGCCAATTTTGGTAGACGGGTAAGGTTTGAGTCTGACCCAAAAATGACCCGATTTGAACCTGAGGTAAAATTTTGTATCCTGGACTAGGGCTGTCAAAAAAGCTCGTTGTTCGTTAACAGTTCGTGTTCGTTTCGTCAATGAGTTCGTGTTCGATTCGTTCGATAAGTAAATGAGACGAATGTGAACAAACTCTTTTCGTTCAGTTAGTTAAACGAACGAAACACGAACAGTGATGCCTTCGTTCGTGTTCGAATCATTATTGTTCGAAATATAAAATAATTTAAAATAATTATAGATAAATAAATTTATGATATTTAAAAAAATTAAATTTTATAAATTATAATATATATAATAAAT
>JXCR01143890.1:4097-136316 GCA_002079205.1 Phalaenopsis hybrid cultivar
AATTAAAAGATCCTGGTAGTTTCACTATACCATGTGCTATCGGTGGAAAATTTTATGGAAGAGCTTTATGTGATTTGGGAGCCAGCATTAATCTTATGCCTCTATCAATTTTCAAAAGATTAGGATTGGGAGAAGTCTCGCCTACTTCTGTAACTCTTCAGTTAGTAGATCATTTAGTTACATATCCTAAAGGAATTATAGAAGAAAAGATTAGGATTGGGAGAAGTCTCGCCTACTTCTGTAACTCTTCAGTTAGCAGATCATTTAGTTACATATCCTAAAGGAATTATAGAAGATGTGTTAGTGAAAGTTGATAAATTTATCTTTCCTGTGGATTTCATTATTTTAGATATGGAGGAAGATAAAGAAATACCTATAATTTTAGGGAGACCATTTTTAGCTACTGGAAAAGCTATGATATATGTTCAAAAAGGAGAATTAACTATGAGAGTTAACAATCAAGAAGTGACTTTTAATATTGTGAAATCTATGAAATACCCTGTTGTTGAAAGAGATAATGAATGTTTTCACATGGAAATTAGTGAACATCTTTTGAATGAGCATTTTAAAGAACATTTTGAAAAGAAAGAACAATTTGAAGATAGTGATGAAGTTATTTTGGACGAATTAGAAAATGAAGAATTAGATTATGTTCAGGAAAGATTTGAAATGTTGGATATTAGCGAAAATGCTGATAAGAATCTATTTCCGTCAATTATAAAACCACTTGAACTTGAGTTGAAAATATTGCCTAGCCACTTAAAATATGTGCTTCTAGGAGACTCATCTACATCACTTATTATTATATCTTCAGAATTAAATGATTTGCAAGAGCAAAGACTGTTAGATACATTGAAAAAATACAATAAAGCTTTTGGTTAGACCTTAGTTGATATTAAGGGAATCAGTCCTTTGATCTGTATGCACAGAATTATATTAGATGAACAATATAAACCGAGAGCTTATCGATAAAGGAAATTAAATCCAATGATCAAAGAGGTAGTAAAAAAGGAAATTTTAAAATGGTTAGACACTGAAATTATATATCATATTTCAAATAGTGTGTGGGTAAGTCCAATTCATTTTGTTCCTTAGAAAGGAGGAGTGACTGTTGAAACAAAAGAAAATAATGAATTAATACCTATCAAACAAGTTACTGGGTGGCGTATTTGCATTGATTATAGAAAATTAAACACTGCCACCAAAAAAAGATCACTTCCTTTTACCCTTGTTAGACCAAATTGTAGATAGACTTGTTGGGCACAACTATATTTTTTTAGATGCATATACTGGTTACCATCAATTTCCTATTGCTCGTGAGGATCAAGAAAAAAAAACATTTACTAGTCCTTTTGGAACTTTTGCTTTTCAAAGAATGCCTTTTGGATTATGTAATGTTTGCAACATTTCAGAGATGTATGATGTCTATATTTAGTAAGTTAATTGATGATGGATTGGAATTAGTCCTTTTGGAACTTTTGCTTTTTGAAGAATGTCTTTCGGATTATGTAATGCACCTGCAACATTCCAGAGATACCTTATTTAGTAAGTTAATTGATGATGGATTGGAAGTATTTATGGATGATTTCTCTGTATTTTATATTTTACAAGTTAATTGATGATGGATTGGAAGTATTTATGGATGATTTCTCTGTATTTGGAACATCATTAACGCATGCTTAAATTATCTTGAAAAAGTGTTGGAGTTATGCGAAAGAACTAATTTAGTTCTATCATGCTTAAATTATCTTGAAAAAGTTTTGGAGTTATACAAAAGAACTAATTTAGTTCTAAATGTTAAATTAACTTGAAAATTTTTTGAAGTTATGCAAAAGAACTAATTTGGTTATGAATTGGGAGAAATGTTAATTTATTGTTGCAGGAGGAATTGTGTTAGGGCATAAAATTTTGGAGGATGGTATGAAAGCAAACCCTGCAAAAATTCAAGTTATATCTAAACTAACACCTCCTACTAATGTAAGAGAGGTTAAGTAGACCCTGCAAAAATTCAAGTTATATCTAAATTAACACCTCCTACTAATGTAAGAGGGGTTAGACAGACCTTCCAAAAATTCAAGTTATATCTAAACTAACACCTCCTACTAATGTAAGAGAGGTTAGGAGTTTTTTTGGATATGTTAGTTTTTACAGGCGTTTTATTAAAGATTTTTCAAAAATTACTAAACCTCAATGCCAACTTTTAGAAAAAGACAAGAAATTTGAATTTACAGAAAACTATTAAAGAAAAAACTAATCACAGCCCCTAATATAGTTTCACCTAACTGGGAGAAACCATTTGAACTGATGTGTGATGCTATTGATTATGCTACGAGGTTATCCTTGGACAATGGTATGAAAAGATTTTTAAAGTTATATACTATGCTAGTAAAACTCTTAATGATTCTCAAATTAACTATACTGTTACTGAAAAAAAGTTACTAGCCATTGTGTATGCTTTAGACAAATTTAGATCTTATTTAATTGGAGCTAAATGTGTTTTCCGCACTGATCACTCTTCTATTAAATATCTAATGTAAAAGAAGGATGAAAAACCAAGGTTAATTAGATGGATACTTTTAATGCAAGATTTTGATCTCATGGTTATTAATAGAAAGGGAACTGATAATCAAATTACTGATCATCTGTCGAGACTAGAAAATCATGAATTATCTGACACCGACAATGATATTATAGACAGTTTCCCTGTTGAACAAATTTATAATATTAATTAGTGGAAAATACCATCGTATGCTGATATTGTTAATTATATTGTAAGTGATATTTTGCCAACTATGCTGACACTGCAACAACAAAGAAATATCATTCTTGATGTGAAAGCATACTTTTGGGATGAGCCTTATTTATATAAACAATGTAAGGATCTTATTACGAGGAGATGTGTACCTTATGAAGAAACTGAGCTAATCATTCAGAAATGTCATGATTCTGAATTTCGAGGACATTTTGGGATTGATAAAACTGCTTATAAAATTTTACAAGCTGGATTTTATTAGCCTTTATCTTTAGAGATATTTATAGATACATTAAAACTTGTGATTGATGTCAACGAGTAGGCAATATATCTAGAAGAAATGAAATGCCTCTGAACATGTTAGAAACTCTTTGATGTTTGGGGATTAGATTTTATGGGACCATTTATTCCTTCATTTGAGAACTTATAATCTTTAACGTTTAGAGATTAATTTCATGGGACCATTTATTCATTCATTTGGGAACTTATACATATTAATTGCAGTGGACTACGTTTCAAAGTGGATTAAAGCACAAGCTTTATGTCGTTCTGATGCTAAAAGTGTTTCAAGATTTTTAATGAAAAGTATTTTCACTAGATACGGAATGCCGAGAATGATTATCACTGACGGAGGATCCCGTTTTAGAAATAAATACATTCAGAGATTGGCAGAAAAGTTTAATATTAATCATAGAATCTCTACTGCCTATCATCCTCAAACCAATGGATTACCTGAAGTTTCTAATAGAGAGATTAAATAAATACTTGAAAATACTATAAACCCTAGTAGAGTCGATTGGTCCACTAGACTAGATAACGCATTATGGGCTTACAGGGCTGCTTATAATTCTCCTATTGGAATGACTCCTTACAAGCTGATTTTTGGAAAGACTTGTCACTTACCAGTAGACTTGGAGCATAAAGCATATTGGGCGATTAAAGAATTCAATTATGATTTGAAAGATGCTAGTAAGAATAGATTGTTACATTTAAATGAATTGGAAGAATTATGAAACGAATCTTATGATAACGACATAATTTATAAGGAGAAATTAAAGTTATGGCATGATCAGAAGATTAACCAGAAGAACTTTGAACCAGGACAAGATGTTTTTCTTTACAATACTAGGCTGAAGTTATTCTTTGGGAAATTGAAGTCTCATTTGTTAGGACCCTTTACTGTGACTCTAGTTTATACGTACGGAGCTGTTGAAATTGAAGATCAAAAGATTGGAGTAGATTTAAAGTAAATGGACATTGATTAAAACCATATTTTAAGGGTAAAAGAAAAAATTTTAATGAGGTTTTAATAATCAGTCATCCTGAATAAACCTGAATAGGTCAGGCTGACGACGTTAAACCAAGCGCTTTATGGGAGGCAACCCATAAGTATCTTTATTTTTATTGCGATTACAGTAGTTTTTATTTGAAATTATCAATATTTTGTGGTATTACTGAACTCTACTACTCTTATTTACCCTTGAGACATCATAAAAATTGGTTCCATAGAGAAAAAATGGAAAGCATTCGAACCAGAGCGAAACTGTGCAATTTTTGCCTTGGGCATCGACGGCACCATCGACGCTGCTGACGACGGGTTTTTCCCGAGAGTTCAGGCAATTAATTACAGGAGGCTCGCTATTTCTGGAGTTTGAATGGGCGTTTTTTGGTGATTTTGGGTGGGAGTTACCCCTTTTAAACTCCCAAATTTTTTCGTAAGTTCATATTTCCCCCAAAAATAAAGTGAAACTCCACCAAATTCATTTCTATGGTGTCCAATTCCCCTGATAATCCTAGAATGCGAGTGCTCAATTGAAGAAATTTTATTAGTGCGGAAGCGTAGCAAATCTTCAAAAAGGTACTGGCAAAGAAAAGATTAATCAAGGAACGAGGATTTGTAAATTGCGGATTGAATAATCCTTCTACGACAATTGAAGAGATGATAATGCGGCGAAGATGGGAAGTGCTCTGCTATACTACCGCCACCGTGGTTGTTCCTGCGGTGAAGGAGTTTTATGCAAATTTGCATGGAATCAACCAGGGAGTCGTTTATGTGCGAGGTAAATGGATAAATTTCACTCCTGCATGGATCAATGAATTATACATGATCGAGAACTTTCCTATCTGCCATTATTCCAACTTTATCCCGATAAGAAACCAGATGAATGAGATTTATCAATATTTAACGGACGAAACTCAAGACTGGGAAATCAGAGAAAACAGGTATGTTAGTTTTTCTGCGACACTCCTAAATCCCATTTCAAAACACTGGCACTTCTTCATTTCTAGGAAACTGTTACTGACAATGAAGATCAGTAAAGTTTCTAAGGAAAGTGCTATTTTGAATTACTGCATCCAAATGGGACTACCGATCGATATTGGATCAATAATTGTGAAGTCTGTTATGGGCTGATCGTTCACGGATCAACTTTTAGGCTTGGACATCTTTCCACAATTTTCTCACTTTGCAGTCAGTTCCAGGTATCCTACGAAAATTGGGAAAAGGTACTTCTATCTTGGAAGCCTTTGGACCCAACTGAGAGATTCCCAGCTTTTGAAGATGAAAATGACATGACTATTATAGTAGAACAAGCGTCTCAGAATTCCCTGCCAATTCAACCCTTAGTTCCTGACAAGACTCTGGTAATCTTGTGCAGAATCAAGCAATTAGAGAAGGAGGTACAAAATGTCATGAATGCATAGTATTTCCGATTTCTTCGATCATCTAGACTGGAGGATGAAAGAACATTTTGAGCACTTTGGACATTTAGAAGATAGTTTGATTGATTGATGAGGAGGATGAAATTGATAGAAGAGGATTCTACTGAAGAATTTCCATCCCGACCCTTCTATAACCTCTTCCTACATGTGCAATCAATGGGTGATCTCAGAGGATAATCTAGTACTGAATCTGAAGAGTAGTAGTTTTATATTGTTACCTGTCTGTATATGTATATAATTTGATTTGAACTTTGCATTTGCTTTACTTTAGAATTATGTTTTTAGATCTCTGTATAGTTGAGACTAAGCATAAGATGTTTTATTTTCAGCGTTTTGAGTGTTGTGGCTTGGATTGCGACGCTGAATTTTTGTATTGAGGTTGAGAAAATACCAAACTTAGGTGTATTATGTAACGTATATTGTAACTTTTGGAATTTATATATAAATGTGATGTTTTGTGTTGTGAAGGTTTAATTGTGATAAGTACATCATTTAATCACTTAAAATTATGTCTATAATGATTGAACGAATGTCATTGAGGCTTGAAATTGATCGAAATTGCAAAAATCCGGAAATTAAACCAAATTAATAGAGCTCGCCGACGGCGCCCTCGATGCCGCCGACGACGGACTTTTCCCAAAACTTAGAATATAATTTCAATAAAGCGCGCCGATGGTGAGATCCCGAAAAAACACCTTTAACCACAATTTTGATCAGTCAACCGCCACTATTCATCATCCCCTTCCTCTGGAAAATGTAATTTTTGACGTGGGCTTGAGAGATCTTGGATTGGGAGGCGATTTCAAGGCATTTAGACACCGGATTTGATCTCTAGGTAAGAGCTTCACTCCAAACTAAAAATATTTAATTTTCACCATGAATTTCTTCCACATTGAGGANCGGCGCCGAATACCTCATCGACGGCGAGATCCTGAAAAACAAAACCTTTAACCGCGATTTTGACCAGTCAACCGCCACTATTCATTATCCCCTTCCTTTGAAAAATGCAATTTTTGATCTACAGCTTGAGAGATCTTGGATTGGGAGGCAATTTCAAGGCATTTAGAAACCAGATTTGATCATCTCTAGGTAAGAGCTTCACTCCAAACTAAAAATATTTGATTTTCACCTGATTTCTTCCACATTTAGGAGATCCCAAAAATTTGAGAATGTGAAGAAAATATTGGGAAGAAATTGATGGAACTTAGTAATTTCTTCCACATTTAGGAGATCCAAAAACTTTGAGAATGTGAAGAAAATATTGGGAAGAAATTCATGAAATTTAGTGTTAAACTCTTTGAATTACTATTGGAAGCCATTATTTGCATATTTGAAATATATTTTGGAATTTTTATATAATTATGATTAGATTGAAATGGCTCCACGATAAAAGAGACGACTTGAGTTCGATGAGTCTCACTTCATCAATGCGAAGACTCAATCAAGGTTTACTTCAATGTTTGAAGGAAAGAAATGCATACAAGATTGAGTTTTTGAGAGTCCGGGAGGAGAAATTAAACGAGTTATTACAGAGTGGAGGTCGGAAAACTTCTATTACACTGCCAATAAAGCTGCTGCAAATATTGTGAAAGAATTCTATGCCAATGTATTCTATTCTGAAGATGAAATCGTTCAAGTGTGGGGATTTCCAATTGAATTTAATATCGCTCGCATTAACACCTTTTATGAAGTCCCAGACTCTTATAGCTGCCATTATGAATCCTTCAGTACTATGGAAGGCCCCCTGAATGATGTGATCAACTTTCTCATTGATGGGAAAGGAATGTGGAAGATTAAGCAACGAGAACGTGTAAATTTTTCTGCTTCCATTCTGAATGCCACCTCTAAAGCGTGACACTATTTTATTTCCTCTACTCTGTTACCGACTTATCACCATAGTGAGGTAAATAGAGATAGAGCTATTCTGAATTTCTGTATTCAAAATAACAAAAATATAAATGTGGGCAGAATTATTTTTAAGAATATATTGACTACAACAAGGAGTGAAACAAGTGGAGGTCTAGGACATCTGGCTTTATTTATGCACTTTGCCGACTTTGTGGAGTGGAAGCTGGAGGAGATGATGAATGGGATTACCCTATGAAACCCATTAGTAAAGCTAATTTGAAAACTTATGGATCTTATGAGAAATGAAGAACTGGGAGTGGGAGTCAAGAACCTTCTACTAGTAGAGATGTCCCCTCTACAAGTTATGCCCTTCCACCTTCTATTTCCCCTACCCTAACTGACTTAATGAATGAGTTAATCATGCAGTGAAATAGTATAGAACTAATAAATGAAAGGATTGGAGGTTCAGAATGTGGAAATGATTATGATAGTGAGTACCTTCAGAGGCATTCAAATTTTGAGGTAGCTTATTACGAAGCTCAAGCATGACACTACAGAGGTGAGCCTGATGTTACTTTTCTTGAGTGCCCCAAATATACTCAATATCAGCCCAATCCACCTGTTGATTAAGGAGACAAAGACGTAGTTTGGGATTTTGATATCTGAATGTAATTGATGTACTTGTACTTTTATTTTTGAAATCTTTTGTAATAGAAATGGATTTTTCTGTGTATTTGTACTTTCATTTTTATTGTTATGTTGTAATTGGATAATTTTTAAATGTAGTGTGGTAGTTAAAGTTTGCATGTGTAGTATAGTGGATGTTGTTAGTATTTTATGAACTGTAATGTAATGTGATTTTTATTTTTTGCTTTTTAATTATCTTTTGTTTAGTATTGTAGATGTGTTAGTAAAATGTTATGTTTGTTATTGTTTTAGTTTTGTACTTATTTGAAAATTTCATTACCCAACAATTTCTCTAATGATCTATATTTGTAGAAAGCTCCTAATGTTACAAACTAGGTGAAGTAAAAATTTTAAGAAGGACTGCAAAAATTTCAAAATGATGAAGATGCCTAAAATTGTGAGATATGATTTATATTTAGAGTTTTTACTTCCACCTGTATTATTTTATATTGAAAATTTTAAGTTTGGGGGAGGGAAGAAAAAGATTAACTATTAGATGTCCTCTATTAATTAGAATTTAAGTTTGGGGAAGGGAAGAAAAAGATTAACTATTAGATGTCCTCTATTTCAATATTTTGAAAATTATTAATATGATTTTATGCAGTAAATTTAATTCAGGTAACTATACTTTGTAGCTATTTAAATATTATGGTAGATTTAAAGAAATATTTTTGTAATGAAAATTAATTTTGTAACTTAAGATATTTAGTATAAGAGAATAAGATTATAGTTAACTATTTGAAGTAAAGGAAAAAGTAAAGGACACTATATTTTGAAGTGTTAATAATCTGGAAATTTATTTGAGAAGAAAAGATTGGGGCTCAATGATGTAAAAGCTATGAATATTTAATTCAGGTAACTATATTTTTGTAAATATTTAAATATTATGGTAGATTTAAAGAAATATTTTTGTAATGAAAATTAATTTTGTATTCAAGATATTTATTATAAAAGAATAAGATTATAGTTAACTATTTAAAGTAAAGGAAACTATAATAAAATATTTAGTATAAGAGAATAAGATTATAGTTAACTATTTAAAGTAAAGGAAAATATATTTTGAAGTATTAAGAATCTAGAAATTCATTTGAGAAGAAAAGTTTGGAGCTCAATGATGTAAGAACTATGAAATATTTATAAGGTAAGGGAATGCTTTGAGTTTCAAATTTAAGGAAAGAAAGGTGATGTTCAAAATCATTAAAGGCTATCAATGTTTTGAGTTTCAAATTTAGGGAAAGAAAAGTGAAGTTCAAAATCATTAAAGGCTATCCAAATATAGTAATCCTCACTTGAAAAAGGAAAAAGAAAGAATTGACAACAATCCATGAAAGAAAAGAAAAATATATAGGATTGAAAGCAATCCAAATGAAAAAGAGAAAAGAAAGAAAACTGAAATGAAAAGAAAAAATATATAGGATTGAAAACAATCCAAATGAAAAAAGAGAAAAGAAAGAAAAAAAAAAAGAAAAATATATAGGATTGAAAGCAATCCAAATGAAAAAGAGAAAAGAAAGAAAAAAAAAATGGAAAGTGAGGAGAAGCTTGAGGATATGCCTAATAAAAAATTGGCTTCACTAGACCTTCCTGAAGTGAGGAGAAGCTTGAGAGGATATGCCTAATCAAAAAGCTTCACTGGACCTACCCGAAGGTGGGGAGAAGCTTGAGGATTTGCCTAATAAAAAATTGGCTTCATTGGACCCACCTAAAGGGAAAACCTAAATACATTCCTGAACTTATATTTATGGATTAGATCTTTTACTAGTAGTGTTCTCATGAAATTCCTATCCTTTAGATATTCTCAGTGATATAATATTACAACATATAGTCATTCTTGAAATGAATAGAAGACTAGAACTCTTAAACTTGATGCTAAATAATCTTGTACCCACAGAGTTAATTTAACTACTTGAAATTTTTTTGAAAATCTCACAAAGGTATTTACTTAAATCAAACTTATAGTATTTCTGAATTAAAACTTTACCACAGTAGATCATCACTTTTAAGTAGTATTAAAATTACTTGAGGACAAGTAATAGTTAAGTTTGGGGGATTTTGACCAAAGAAAAATATGTACTTTCGTACCTATTTTACACTGATTTTGATGATATTGCACTTTAAAGAAAGGTCTTTTTAATGTTTTGTTGCATGTATGTTGAATTATGGTCATTGGAGCAAAAAGATGCAAAAAGGAGCGAATTTNCTTCTGAGTTAAAACTTTACTACAATAGATCATAACTTTTATATAGCACTAAAATTACTTGAGAACAATTAATAGTTAAGTTTGGGGGATTATGACCAAAGGAAAATATGTTGAGATTTTTGTACCTATTTTATAATGTTTTTTATGATATTCCACTTTAAGGAAAGGAATTTTTTATGTTCTGTTGCAAGAATGATGAATTAGGGTCATTGGAGCAAAAAGATGCAAAAAGGAGCAAATTTGGCTAAAAATATAACCAAAATGTGGAAATTTGATCTTGAGCACCAACGACGAGCTCGACGCCACCTACATCGAGTTTTTCCCTAGATTCCAGAATTAAATATCTCTAGAAGGCCGCAGACGGCACCATCGAGGCCGTCGACGGTGAGCACGTCGGTTCTCTTAACAAATGCATTGAATGAAGACGTTTTTTGAAGGGATGCTTGGGAAACTCTTGAAAACTCTTCTACAACTTTAAGAGAAACAATTTGGTGTCCGTTGGGGTGTCTGCTGGTTTACCCGCTGGGGTGTCCGCTGGTGTGTCCGCTGGGGTGTCCGCCGGAGTCTTTGTTGTTTGTGGTGCCCATTAGAGTGTAGAGAGTGGTTAGTATTGTGATGAATTCTTCGAGAGATTATAAGAGTGGAAGTAAAGTGAGAGATTTCTTCCTCCTTGCCACTTTGAAGGAGAATTCTGTGTGCTGTAAGGANAGAAGATTCGAACTAGGGTACCGACGGTAAGCCCAATGGCACTGACGGTGGATTTTTCTCAAAACTCCAGAATTAATTCACTTCGAAGGCCTACCGACGAAGAGCTCGGTGGTTATGTCCAACTATGCATTGGGTGAGGATGAATTTTGGAGGGGTGCTTAGGTGACTATTGGGAAAACTCATCCACAACTTTAAAAGAAGAATTTGGCTGAAAATTAGAGAGACCTAGAGGTTATAGAGAGGGGAAGGCTCAAAATTGAAGAGTGAAAAACTGTAGAGAGTCTAAATTGTGAGGAATTCTTCGAGAGATTGTAAGACTGGAGGGAAAGTGAGAGATTTCTTCCTCCTTGCCGCTTCAAAGAGGAATTCTGTGTGCTGTAAGAAAGGAAGAGATTCAGAGGAACTTTAAGGAGTTTTCTTGGGGAGAAATTAGAGATAAGTTTATTTATTACTGTAGTTTGTATGACTTTGATTTTATATATGAATTCCGAATTTTGTTGTGTTTTCCCCATAAGATCTGAGTAGTTTTCTCTGTCTATCTCCTTGTCTTGAGAATTGTGAAATGGTGATTTGAATTGGTTGAGCTACGAAAATGCTAAAGAAATTTTGATGATCTTTTCACTTCGATCTTAATTTACTTTCAATTTGGCCAATTGATGTGTTAAAATATGTTGAGTTTTACAATTAAAGTGAAGATTACATCCAATATTCAGGGAGGTCAAAGCCGTTGGAAGTTGGGTGAAAATAAATAGGGAATAAAATTATCAAGCGTAGAATTGGAGATTTTAGAGTGACAAACTAAAATCCCCAATTCGGTCCTATTGTTTGGGTGCTGAAGTGTAGATGTTAGCCCTCAGGCGAGGGGAATGTGGGAGCTCCAACGTGAGAGCCGATTTACTCCCAGCCTAGCCGCAGATTCAGTAAACAAGTGTATGATTAGTCAATGTTCTTTATGCTTGGACCAATGGGTAAAGAATAGGTATGCTCCTATTTAGCACAATACAAATTGAACTGATTCACTTTATCCAATCACTATAATTTCTTGACAAGGAGAAGAATGCTTTCTTATATATTGAATATCACATTAAGAACCTCATTAGTATAATTAGTTATTTAAGAGTTATTAAAATTACACATTTATTTCAATTGCCTATTAATGACACATAAGCAAATTGAATTCCATTGCTGCAATTTAGTTTTGTTTTTTCTAATATCTTACTTTATAGTTCTAATATTACTCCCTGTAGGATCGATATATTGGACTCCATTAGAGCCCTATACTACTTGAGCGATACGTATATTTGCGTTCATAAGTGTGACTTTACAATTATTGAATATTTTATACGTCCATATTTATCGAATCTATAACTGTTATTAAGTTTTGGTACAGTTGCTGAGGAATTAAATCTTTTAGNCATTGCAGTGGAAGAGTATATAGGAAATAAATGAAAGAATTGGGGGATTAGAACATAGACATGATTATGATAGTGAGTACTAGAGAGGCATTCTGACTTCAAGATAGCTTACTACGAAGCTCAGGCCCAACACTACAGAGGTGAGCCTGATGTTACTTTTCTTAAATGCCCCTGTTATACTCAGTATCAACCCAATCCACCTGCTGACCAGGGAGACGACGATATAGAATGGGATTTTGATATATGATCGTGATTGATGTACTTTTATTTTGTGATTTTGGGAGAGAGATAGATGTATGTTTTTTTGTACTTTCATTTTATTCTATGTTTTATTTTATGTTTGCAGTTAGATAATTTTTAATTATTGTTATAAATGTTTAGTGTTGTAGTTTGAAATTTGCAAATGTAGTTATAATAGACTTTGATTAGTACTTTGTAAAATTGTAATGTGATGTGATTTTTATAATTGCATTTTAATGTATTTGTAANTGTGCCATGAGAATTTTAAAGAACTTGTGATGATCTTTTCACTTCAATCTTAATTTACTTTCAATCTGGCCAATTGATTTGTTAAAATATGTTGAGTTTTACAACTAAAGTGAAGATTACATCCAAGATTTAGGGAGGTCAAATTCCTTGAACGTTGGGTGCAAATAAATAGGAAAATAAAAAATTATCGGGCGTAGAATTGCAGATTTTAGAGTGACAGACTAAAATCCTCAATTCGGTCCTATCGTTTGGGTGCTGAAGTATAGATGTTAGCCCTCAGGCAAGGGGAACTTGGGAACTCCGAACTGAGAGCCTGTATCCTCCTAGCCTAGCCACAGATTCAGTAACCAAGCATAGGATTAGTCAATGTTCTTTATGTCTGGTCCAAAGAGTAAAGAATAGGTATGCTCCTATTTGACACAATACAATTTGAACTATTTAAGTTATCAATTCACTTAAAATTTTTTACAAGGAAAATGATGCTTTCTTATATATTGAACTTTGCATTAGAAACTTTATTAGTAGAATTAATTAATTAAGAGTTTATTAAAATCACATTTTTATTTCAATTGCCTATTAGTGACAAATATGCAATTTGAACTATATTATTGTAATTAAGTATTGATTTTTTAAATCTTAGTTTGTAGCTACTAATATTACTTCCTATGGGATTGATATCCAGGACTCCAATTGAGCCCTATTTTACTTGAGCGATACGTATACTTGCGTTGATAAGTGTGACTTTGCAATTATTGAATATTTTATCATCCATATTTATCTTATATTTTAAGCATATAAAAAGTCACTGTCAAGTTTTTGGCGCCGTTGTCAGGGAGTGATTGAGTGAGCCTCTTTTTATAATGTTGATAAGTGTGACTTTGCAATTATTGAATATTTTATACACATCTTTATCAAATCTATAACGTATACTTGCATTGATAAAGGATCGATATCCAGGACTCTATTAGAGCCCTGTATTACTTGAGCGATACGTATACTTGCATTGATAAGTGTGACTTTGCAATTATTGAATATTTTATACACATTTTTATCAAATCTATAACCTTTGTCAAGTTTTTGGCGCCGTTGCCGGGGACTTAAATCTTCTAGCAACAGTATCAAATTCTTGTATTTTTAAGCATAGTCAAGTTTTTGGTGCTGTTGCCGGGGATTTAAATCTTCTAGCAACAGTATCAAATTATTGTGTTTTTAAGCATATATAAAGTCGTTGTCACAAACCTGCAGAAGAAATAGTTCTAGCGGAGTGGTAAATTAATTTGAAGATGAGAGAGTGTCGGCACTAAGAAGTTGGGAGTTGTTAAGTTGTCGGCTGCGAGGATGGATATCCTAACACCCGTTTTAATTTAATTTAATATATATAATTTGGAAAAAAAATAGTATTTTGGATTTTGGAAAATACAAGACCGGACCGATCTCATATCCCTAGTAGTTTAAATAAACGAGCCTAATACCTCAAGTAATGTATCCATCCCAAAGGATAGATATGTCACTTACTCATAAGGCTCAATTAAATAAACTAAAGATTTTATGACATCCTTTTGGTCTGCAAAATCATTTTTATTATAAGCCGACAAGTTCCCCTATTTAATACAAAAATTTAAATAGGGTTTATTTTAAGCTAGGTTCGGAAATGCTTCCTATAAGAGCAATCCCCTATAGTTAATTGCATCTTAGACAACCGAAGTCACCTAAGAAAACTCTTGATAAAAATCAGGGAATATTCTCTTCAAGGAGTTCAAAAGGATAGGACTTTTCAACGAAATCGGACAAAGAGGTATGAAATGGGAATAACTCAAATTTAGAACATTTTATTGTAGAATTTAAAGGAGGAAGAACTAGGGGATGTCATAGATCCGGAGGAGAACATCGGTAACTTCCCAGACTATCATATTGTTTGGCTTCAGTTTTGTGGAGAAATTATTTAGGTGTTTCATCCTGCCAATTTTATTTGTTAGGGTTTACATTTGTGTGAAACAATCACACAAATATCCCAGAAGATGTGAGGATTTTGGTCGTAACAAACGACAACCTCATAATCCTAAGACGAGTTAGGGCTTATATTATACAGTAGATCTATACAAAGGCCTAAAGATAAGGTGAGGGTTTACGTTGCATAAGCAAACTAACCCGAAGTCCTATCGCTTGGTTGTTTAATTCTAACGAAGGAAATTGGTTTAGTTGATGTAGACGTGTTTTGCTGTTGAAGATGACCGTGCTACCCACCATGCTAGCTCTATGCTCCTTTCCATGACGAGTTTAAGTTTTCTAGTTTGTCAAGTTATGATGTCAAATCAGATGTCCCTATGGTTGTAGTTCTTTAAAAGTTATGGGGCATATTAAAGTTGATTAGAGTGACACCGGTTTGGATCCTACGGTTCCCTCATTCCTGTACTACTATTTTCTATTGGATTCACTTAGTCTAAATGAATTTTCTAAACTCAACTTAATGAGTTCCATACTTTTATNGATGTCAAATCAGATCTCCCTATGGTTGTAGTTCTTTAAATGTTATGAGGCATATTAAAGTTGATTAGAGTGACACCGATTTGGATCCTACGGTTCCCTCATTCTTGTACCACTATTTTCTATTGGATTCATTTAGTCTAATTGAATTTACTAAACTTAACTTAATGAGTCCTATAATTTTATTTAGACTGTGGGAAGCCTCGTTAGCAACCGTAGGTTACCTCATTTGAGAGATTCATGATCATCCAATAGAGACGTCTTAATTTAGTTGCAAGTATTATTTTATGATGTTTGTGATTCAATTTTGAGTTATTTTATATTTTGAATGTTGTGGCGGTGAATTTTATCTTGATTGATTATAATTTTTGTTTTGGTTGTGCGGTTATCCTAGCAGTTTTAGTTTTCATGCAGGGTGACATCGTTGTTTAACATGCAGCTTTGTGTTTTTTTTTTTCATACATGCAGGTGAGTAAGTATAGTAACGTACTGAAAATTAAAGTACAAGAAACAAAAAATGCAGGTAAAATAAAAGCGAACCTGGATAGTATACCCGTCATCTTCAACTGAAACTCAAAATGCATGTGAAAGCATTTATATGTTAAAAGCATTTTATGTNCTGGTTTTGCGATTATCCTAGGAGTTTTAGTTTTCATGCAGGGTGACATTGTTGTTTAACATGCAGCTTTGTGTTTTTTTTTCATACATGTAGGTGAGTAAGTAAAGTAACGTACTGAAAAGTAAAGTACAGGAAAAAAAATGCAGGTAAAATAAAAGCGTACCTAGAGAGTATACCCGTCATCTTCAACTGAAACTCAAAATGCATGTGAAAGCATTTATATGTTAAAAGCATTTTATGTAAAGCGGGGAAATAAGGTTCTGGCGATCTACCAAATCCTAAATCATATCTTGGAGAACCTCTATTAATTCATCTGAGGATAATTTCATTAAGCAAAACACACTAAGTTTTGGTAGACCTCCGAGGTATCAAAAATGTCGGGAGAAAGAAGCAGGTCCATGCTTCCATCTCACCACCTGATGAAAAATCTCAAGCTTATTTAAACTTGTTATGTTTCTTAATAAGTCATCCTATAAATATCTATAGTGTTCAGTGAATATCGATGTTTCAATTATCTTTAAGAGTACGGTAATTATCATTTGTCATTTAATTTGAGAATTATGTGGATGAAGACATTTAAAAGGGGAAATTTAATGTTATTAAGACACTTAGCCAATTTCAGCTTTAACTTGGGCTTGTAGTGTTTTGAAGGTGTTTAATTTCTAGTTATATTCTCTTTTCTAATCCTCATTTAACCAAATTTAATTTAGCCTAGGTCACTATTAAGCCCTTAGGACCTTGGTGGACATATTAGTAATTTTTGAAAGAAATTGAATTTGAAGTGATAGTAATTCATCATCAAAAAGTTTAAATTTCATTTGAATACCAGATAGAGGTATTAAATTAGTGAGTTATTAACATCCAAAATCATACCACTAAGTCTAGGATCATTTAATTTAATAATAGATCTCCAAATTTGAATGATATAGGAAATTTCAAATTTATCCTTTAATTAAAAAAAGTGAAATTGGTTTCAATCAATTAATCACTTATGTTTCAATCATCTGAACATGTTAACTGAGATCAAAGTTTGCCCATCTTACCCTCTTGAATTAACCTAAATGTTAATTAGGGTTAGATTTTCAAAATTGCACTTTTACCCCTAAGACTCTATCACTTCATAATTCATCAAATTAAATTCAAATGACTTTGGGATTTTATCCTACCTCACTCATGAGTCAATTAAGACATCAAAGGTGAAAATGTATTTTTCAAAATTTAATTTAGTTTACACTATTATTTACATGCAAAAATATAATTTTTTCAAAGAAAATTCAATAACTCGACCAAGGCAGAGCCTAATCACTAGAAATTTTTACTGGAGGTAGACCTAAACCAGAGAACCACTTAGACCAAATTTCATGATTTTTTGAGTTTTATTTGAATTATTAGAATTATTTTAAGTTCTGGAGTATTAATTAATTATAAAATATTTAAAATATGGAAAATTAAGTTTTTCATTTTTATTAAATCTTTCTAAAGCCAAAGAACCTAAAAGAACAAATTTCACAATTTTTTATTTTTCTTTAAATTATTAGAATTATTTTAGTGAAAAATTAAGGAAAATTCATTTTTAGCTTTTAAAAATTATTTTTGAGCTTAATTGAGTTTGGTCATGATGAATTTGAGTTGATAATTGAAATTGGAGGAAATTGCAATCAAATTAAGGGACATTTGAGATGAATTTGGGGAAATTGGGTCTTTTAGGGCAATTTGGGGCTTTTGGTCAAAATTGGTCAAATTGGGCTCAATGTAGAGTTCAAATTGATTTTGGAGTCATTTGAAATGATTTTTGGGGTTTTGGGAAAGTTTGGGCCACCAAGGGCATTTTGGTGATTTTGGCATATTTGGGGGTATTTTGGTAATTTTGGCAATTTGGGTAGTTTGAAATGGTTTGAAATGATTTTTGAACAAGTTTGGGTAGTTTGGATGCAATTGAGANAAAAACACACTAAGTTTAGTAGACCTCCGAGGTATCAAAAATGTCGGGAGAAAGAAGCAGGTCCATGCTTCCCTCTCACCACCTGATGAAAAGTCTCAAGCTTATTTAAACTTATTATGTTGCTTAATAATTCATCCTATAAATATCTCTAGTGTTCAATGAATATCGATGTTTCAATTATCTCTAAGAGTACGATAATTATCATTTGTCATTTAATTTGAGAATTATGTGGGTGAAGACATTTAAAAGGGGAAATTTAAGGCTATTAAGACACTTAGCCAATTTCAGCTTTAACTTGGGATTGTAGTGTTTTAAAGGTGTTTAATTTCTAGTTACATTCTCTTTTCTAATCCTCATTTAACCAAATTTGATTTAGCCTAGGTCACTATTAAGCCCATAGGACCTTGGTGGACATATTAGTAATCTTTGAAAGAAATTGAATTTGAAGTGATAGTAATTCATCATCAAAAAGTAAATTTCATTTGACTACCAGATAGAGGTATTAAATTAGTGAGTTATTAACATCCAAAATCATACCACTAGGTCTAGGATCATTTAATTTAATAGATCTCCAAATTTGAATGATTTAGGAAATTTCAAATTTATCATTTAATTAAGAAAAGTGAAATTGGTTTCAATCAATTAATCACTTATGTTTCAATCATCTGAACATGTTAATTGAGATCAATGTTTGCCCGTCTTACCCTCTTGAATTAAGCCTAAATGTTAATTAGGGCTAGATTTTCAAAATTGCACTTTTACCCCTAAGACTCTATCACTTCATAATTCATCAAATTAAATTCAAATGACTTTGGGATTTTATCCTACCTCACTCATGATTCAATAAAGACATCAAAGGTGAAAATGTTATTTTTCAAAATTTAATTCAGTTTACATTATTATTTACATGCAGAAATATAAATTTTTCAAAAAAAATTCAATAACTTGATCAAGGCAGAGCCTAATCACTAGAAATTTTTACTGGAGGTAGACCTAAACCATAGAACCACTTGGACCGAATTTCATGATTTTTTTAGTTTTATTTGAATTATTAGAATTATTTTAAATTTTGGAGTATTAATTAATTATAAAATATTTTAAATATGGAAAATTAATTTTTTCATTTTTATTAAATCTTTCTAAGGTCAAAGAACCCAGAAGAACAAATTTCATATATTTTTTTTATTTTTCTTTAAATTATTAGAATTATTTTAGTGAAAAATTAAGGAAAATTCATTTTTTAGCCTTTAAAAATTATTTTTGAGCTTAATTGAGTTTGGTCATGATGAATTTGAGTTGAGAATTGAAATTGGGAGAAATTGCAATCAAATTAAGGGACATTTGAGATGAATTTGGGGAAATTGGGTCTTTTAGGGCAATTTGAGGCTTTTCGTCAAAATTTGTCAAATTGGGCTCAATGCAGAGTTCAAATTTATTTTGGAGTCATTTGAAATGATTTTTGGGGTTTTGGGAAAGTTTGGGCCACCAAGGACATTTTGGTGATTTTGGCGATTTTGGCATATTTGGGGGGTATTTTGGTAATTTTGGCAATTTTGGGTGGTTTTGGGCAATTTGGGTAGTTTGAAATGGTTTGAAATGATTTTTGAACAAGTTTGGGTAGTTTGGATGCAATTAAGAATTTTGGCTAAATTTTGGGTTTGGGGGGGGGCGTGTTTAGGTGATTTGGGTAGATTTGGGGGGCAAAATGCCAAGTTGGATATTTTGGTGAAATTGAGGTGTCAACCACCCTATATGAGTCATGGACCAATGGAACCTCTATTTGGTCCCTCCATGTACTAGTCTTAGCCAAACCCTAGCCTAGGGTTAATGGGTCTAAGGGACCATCTACATGAGTCTTCCAAAAGATCAAGGGATCTGTTGACCTCAATTTTGGTTGAGGTTTAGCTTTTCCTCTTTAGTAGCCTAGGGTCTAGCCATAGAACTTTCCTGTTGACTATTCCTAGAAAACTAGAAAAGGAACCCTCACCATTAGAAATTCTACCCTATTCCTTACTCAACTTGAATCTTTATATATTGGTCCTAACCTCTAGCACTTAGTAGGTGGGGTCATTGTGGGGGAGCTCAAGGAGAGTTCCCACAGGATTATTTAACCTTAGGGTTAACTCTGGGTGCTGGTCTGGGGCTAAGGCACTCATATTCACTCACTACACTCACTCTCACTCACAATCCCTCACAACCCTAAACTCAGTATTTGTTGACTTCGATCCCTTGATCTTTTGGGAAACTCATGTAGATGGCCCCCTAAACCCACTAGCCCTAGGATAGGGTTTAGCTAAGACCAGTACATAGAGGACCCAAATGGGGATTCCATTGGTCCACGACTCATATAGGTTGGTTGGCACCCCAATTATACAAAAAACATCCAACTTAGCCTTTTGGCCCAAGATCCCTCAATTACCTAGATACCCTAGGGGCTCTAAATTTGGCCAAAATTTCCTAAATTTCCAAATCCACCCAAAATACTCAAATTTGTCCAAAAATCATTTCAAAAATTTTCAAAATACCCAAATCACCCAAAACTACCCAAAAATTCCAAATTTACCAAAATATCCCCAAAATGGCCAAAATTAAATGTCTTTTCAAAGCGAGCGATGGGATTTCGATTCTAGCGGCTGACAGCTTCCAACTGGAAACTCCTCAACTTTTTATTGTTGATAGAGAGCTAACCAAAATCCTTGAGGAAATTTTGTCAAAATCTCAATAGAGACTCTCGAAAACTTCCTCAGCTCAAGACAACCATTTTCCCCCATTGTTTCCCCCTATGAGAGTTTAATTTTTAGCTCAAAATCAGACTGAAATCAAGACACATTTCTCCACAGCCCCACAGTGAAAAACTTCAATTAACTGTGCACACACCATCCCCAAAGTGAGAGGAGTGGATCCCCACAAAAGCCTCTTCTCAAACAGCCCCTAACCTAGCTCTAAACCAACATTTGAAATTGAGCTTGGTCAAAAACATAGCTAGACAATTCAGCAGAGCTTAACACTTTATCTGGAGGTTCATTGGACCCAATAGAAGCTATGAAAGTCGTCTGATTGAGGCCTCCCCTCTCAAACAAAGGTATTGAGCTCTAACCCTTGCCTGAGCTTCTTTTGATTCTCCATGTGTAATGGTTTGATTTCATGCTTGATAAACCATATATATAAGTTCATCTTGAGTAGATTAAGGTTTAGAAACAAACTCTATGTGATTTGGTTGAGTCTAGGAGAACATCTTAAGGTTTTAATGTGAGCGGTTCTTGGGTTAGGTCATTTGGGGATGATAACGGGGATCCGTCCGATTGAGCGTTTATTTCATCAATGGAGGAGATCAAGCTGGACCAACCTTTGGTGTGATAAGGCGGGCCGCATGGCATCTGAGGTGGATGGTGACGTCAAATGGCGGAGAGCAAGGTATGAGTTCGAAGTCGTCGTAGGATGAGGTGGCGCCACATGTTTATGAAAATATGGATTTTTTGAATTATTTTTAATGCGTGATCTTCAAAATTTCATATCTTTCTCTAAAAAATCATAAAAATAAACTCTTGCTCAGTGAATAGACGAGAATAATGTAGACCAAAAATAAAACTTATTTGCCAAGTATATAATTTTTAAATAATTAAATACACTCTGAAGTATTTTAATTCATTAGGATTAAATACTAACCACCATGACTTGAAATTTTTAGGGTTGGTTCCTCACGACAAAAGGCATCTTGTATGATTTTTCCAAAGTTGGAGAGCACTTCTGTGCTTCTAACCCTAATTTTCAAGCCTAAGTGGCTATTTTAACTTTATTTAATCATATAAATTAAAATATCCCTCAGAAAATTTTGGGATCAATTTTGTTAAGTTTTCTGTGGTTAGAGGAGCTTATGAAAAATATTGTGATAATTTGAATAATTTTGTATTCTTCTCTTATTAATTAAATATTTTTACCTTGTATTAATTTATTTAAATTAAATATAAATAAAAAATTGACAAAATTAATTCCACATTGTTCACAAGAATCATTTCAACTCACTGTAAAAATTTCAAATTTATTTGGGTTGATTTGGATATTAAAGTAGATTTTGTAAGTAAAAATGGTATTTTTGCACAAAATGAATTATATTAAATTAAATAAAATTAGAAAAATTATGAAACATAGTTTTCCGAGTTCCTTGTAATTAGAGGCATTTATTAGTAATAAAATCCATTTTTGTGAAAGTATTTTGTTTTTAAAGTATATTTTGCATTAAAAATAATTAAAATAAACAAGATTTTCAAAAATACAATAAATAGTCCAAAATGTTTGCAATTGTTCTCTGGTCACTTGGGACCCCTTAGAATATTTTTTCTAATTTTTATAAATTAAAAATAAATTTTTAAAGGTCTAAAATCTATTTTCCTTATTTTCTCACTAAAACAATTACAATAAATTAAATATAAATCATGAAAATATAAAATTTATTCCACTCAGTTTCTTGAACTTATGAGGGTTTAATAAAAATTTAAAAGTAATTTTTAGTATTAAAATATATTTTCGTGTTTAACTAATCATTAAAAAAATAACCTTTAAATAGTTATAATAATTACAACATTATTTAAAAAAATTATAAAATTTTGTGTGAGTATTCTTCCGACCTAGGCAAATCTCCAATAATTTTTCCATAAATTAAAACTCTATTTATGGGTTAATTAAATAAATTAACATTGAAAAATCCTTTTTTTACGATAAAAATAATTATTTATTAATCAAATTGTAAAAAATAATATTTTCTTTTCTGACATTTTAATTAATCCATGGATAGGATACTTAAGTATTTTCCAAAGTCGTTTGAATTTTGCTTGAAGAGTTATAAAATAGAAAGCCCCAAGAGCAAAGTGATAATTTTAATTAAAATTTAGGATTAATCAAAGAGAAAATGGGTAATTTTGATCTTAATAACTATGTCTGGTTGAGTGAAATACAATGGGATTAAAAGGTAGAAACTCACTTACCACTTCTTTAAAATATAAACAAAATCATAATTTCCCTAATCTTCATGATTTGGAAGTCAACTAAGATCAAACGATTCTCAAGTGCTGGGCTTAAGTTAACGAGATGATAATTTACTTATCTTAAGCCTAAAATTGATGATGATGGGATTTTTCAATAAGAATAAATATCACTTAAACCAAAAGTTTAACAACCCCTAATTTCCTCGGTAATGATTGCTAAGGGCTTGATAATGACCTAGGTTTGATGTCTAAACTCAATTGATCGGATTTAGAAGATAATATCATTGGTAATTAACATCTTTAAACACTCCAAGCCCATTTGTGATGGGCACCAATTCTTTAATGACTTGAGTTTTCATTAGGGGCATTCATCCATATAACTTTTCAGTAAAGTATTAAATTGATTAAGCATCCTATCCTCAGGATAATTGAATTGTCAAGTTTCAATTGACAACGGGGTAGTCATACTCTAACCTCAGATGATTAATGGAACAATATGATAAGTTCAAATGATGAACTCAAAATAATTCAAGAGATCCTCCAAGTAGTTCAGGGTCATTCCCTGAACACTTTGAAATCTTCTGGATATTTTGAAGGGCAAATTGAACTCACAACATTTTTTTCTAAAATCATCCACTAAGAGCTTTAGAGACTCAATAGAGTCATATTTTGGGGTTCGATAGCTATACATTCATCTACTCCTATGATTTAAATTCTTTGCAAAATTATATACACAGGAACTAGAAGAACCAACAGGCATGCTTTTAAATTATTGCATTTACCTTTCTGTACTTTTTGTCTCAAACTTGCATGTTAAGCAATGATGTCGCCCTGCATGTTAAAACCAAAACTTTTAGGATATCTATGAAACCAAAACTAAATTTTAAAAATTAAACAAGATAAAATTCATCGACACAACATTTNATTTTAGGATATCTATGAAACCAAAACTAAATTTTAAAAATTAAACAAGATAAAATTCATCGACACAACATTTAAAATAGAAAGACAACTCAAAATTTAATCACAAACATAATAAAATAAAAAATGCAACTAAATTAAAAATTTCTCTATCAGATGATCGAGAACCCCTCGGAGGAGGTAACCTACAGTTGCTAATGAGACTTCCCATGGTCTAAATGAAAGTATTGAACTCATTGAGTTGAGTTTAGTAAATTCATTTGAACTAAGTGAATCTGAAAGAAAATACTTGTGTCGGAACGAGGGAATCGTAGGATCATAACTGGCGTTGCTCTAATCAACTCTAATATCCCTATAATATTTAATTTACTATAAATCTTAGGATTTTTTATTTGACATCAAGGATCAACACATTAGAAAACTTAAACTTACTACGACGAGGAGCTTGGACCTAGCATTGTGGGCAACACGACCATCTTCAATAGCAAAACATGTCTACATCAGCTAAACCATTCTCTCCTTAGAATTAAACAACCAATCCATATGACTTCAAGGTTTTTTGCGTATGCAACATAAATCCTCAACTTATCTTTAGGTCTTTGTATAGTTTTGCTATACAATATAAGCCCTAACTCGTTCTAGGACTCTGAGGTTGTCGTTCATCACGACCTAAATCCTCACATCTTTTAGGATATTTGTGAAACAGTCTCAGACGAATATAAGCCATAATTAATAAAATTGTCAAGATGAAACATTTAAATATTTCTCCTGTAAACTGAAGCCAAACCATAGGGTAGTTTGGGAAGTCATCGAGGTTCTCCTCCGGATCTATGACATCCCCTAGTTTCTCTTCCTTTGGATTCCATAAAATGTTCCAAATTTTATTCATTCCCCTTTCACTCCTTTTTGACCAATCTTGTTGAAAAGTATTAATCCTTTGACCTCTTTAAAGATAATATCCTCTGATTTTTATTGAGAGTTTTCTTAGGTGACTTCAGTTATCTAAGAAGTAATTAACTCAAGGGGCTTGCCATTATAGGAAGCTCTTTCAAATCCAGCTTAATATAAACCCTATTTAATTTTTCATATTAAATAAGGAAACTGTCAGCTTATAATAAAATGGTTTTGCAGACCAAACGGATGTCATATATTTCTTAGTTTATTTGATTGAGCCTCATGCTTAAGTCTTGTGCTTATCATTTGGGATAGATATATGGCTTGAGGTGTAGTGCTATTTTATTTAAATAATGAAAGATATGAGATCAATTTGATTTCATATTTTTCTAAAGCTATAAATATATATATATATATATANAAGAAAATACCTGTGTAGGAATGAGGGAATCGTAGGATCATAACTGGTGTTGCTCTAATCAACTCTAATATCCCTATAATATTTAATTTATTATAAATCTTAGGATTTTTGATTTGACATCAAGGATTGACACATTAGAAAACTTAAACTTGCTACGATGAGGAGCTTGGAGCTAGCATTATGGGCAACACGACCATCTTCAATAGCAAAACATGTCTACATCAGCTAAACCATTCTCTCATTAGAATTAAACAACCAATTCATATGACTTCAAGGTTTTTTGCGTATGCAACATAAATCCTCAACTTATCTTTAGGTCTTTGTATAGTTTTGCTATACAATATAAGCCCTAACTCGTTCTAGGACTCTGAGGTTGTCGTTCATCACGACCTAAATCCTCACATCTTTTAGGATATTTGTGTGACCGTTTCAGACGAATATAAGCCAAAATTAATAAAATTTTCAGGATGAAACATTTAAATATTTCTCCTCTAAACTGAAGCCAAACCATAGGGTAGCTTGGGAAGTCATCGAGGTTCTCCTCCGAATCTATGACATCCCCTAGTCTCTCTTCCTTTGGATTCCATAAAATGTTCCAAATTTTAGTCATTCCCCTTTCACTCCTTTTTGACCAATCTTGTTGAAAAGTCTTAATCCTTTGACCTCTTTAAAGATAATATGCTTTGATTTTTATTGAGAGTTTTCTTAGGTGACTTCAGTTATCTAAGATGTAATTAACTCAAGGGGCTTTCTCTTATAGGAAGCTCTTTCAAATCCAACTTAATATAAACCCTATTTAATTTTTCATATTAAATAAGAAAACTGTCAGCTTATAATAAAATGGTTTTGTAGACCAAACAGATGTCATATATTTCTTAGTTTATTTGATTGAGCCTCATGCTCAAGTCTTGTGCCTATCTTTCGGGATAGATATATGGCTTGAGGTGTAGTGCTCTTTTATTTAAACAATGAAAGATATGAGATCAATTTGATTTCATATTTTTCTAAAGCTATAAATATATATATAAATTAAATGTCCCTCCAAAGCAGGTGATGAGATTTCAATTCGGGCGGTCGATAGCTTCCAACGGGAAACTTCTCAACTTTTTAGTGTTGACTGCTTCTAGCGACTCCGTTGGGGATGAGTCTCTCTCTCTATACTAATTAGAGAATATTATCTTCATACATTGGAAATGTGTTCATGTCCCTCATGAACCAAATTACCCTTCTTCTGTTGACATGCTTCACCCATTTCTTTCTTTGGGAAGTACAGTCAACTCCTTCGGACTTCAGGACCGTCTGTTCAATCACATTTGAACCGAGAGATTTAGGAGTTCATTAGGATTTTCAATCTTTGTGTGGGGTCGAACCCCCAATAGGTGTATTGGTGGACTAGTTCCGCCCAGGCATTAAGCGTTGTAAAGTTGGTCCTACACTGGTTCCTAAACTTTTTTTCCCTTCTAAGTTTGACTTGTTGATTCACAAATTAAATTGAATTGTGACGTGCTGCACCTGCTCCTTAAATTTTCTTATATTAATTAAATCTTTCTACTTTCAAACTATTTTTACTAAAGTTTAAAATCTTCTCAAACTAAATAAGGACTTACCCAGTCTACAGATTGACCTCTTTTGATTTTAGTGCTTGCACTAGAATTGCAAGGTATTGACCAAATAACTA
This sequence comes from Phalaenopsis hybrid cultivar, assembly GCA_002079205.1. Classification (NCBI taxonomy): domain Eukaryota; kingdom Viridiplantae; phylum Streptophyta; class Magnoliopsida; order Asparagales; family Orchidaceae; genus Phalaenopsis; species Phalaenopsis hybrid cultivar. The sequence goes on from JXCR01143890.1 coordinate 30,859, forward strand.
ACCCCAGAGTTTTCTTTTTGAAGCTACTATAATGGCATTCCCAATGCTCACTTTCTCATGAAACCTGCTGATGAGCCAAAATGCTCGCAATTTTGCCCCTATCATCAAGTTTGGAGCTGTATTTGAAGATCTCGAGGTCATTCTCGAAAAAGCCCCATTTGTCATAATGAAAGTTACCGCTCTAACAGTTCAAGAGCCGTTTGTTGAGTTCAACCTGAACTGTCCACAAGATTTTCCTTTTTATAAGAAGGTAAAGACCATTGTCACCACCATGCCCGCTAAGCCTGTTGTTCCAATTTCTGCTAAGAGAAAAGAGGTTATGATCATCGAAGACCCGATTGAAGAATTTATCGTCCCACCTTCTGTATTTGAGATTGGATCAAGTTTGAGGATTGCGTCATTAACCCGAACTCAAAGAAGGAACTGCACCTGAAAGATTCAAAAGGCTACTAAAGCCCAGATTTCTGAGGAAATGTCGATTCATGAAATTCCTCATCAAGAGGAACCAAGGTTACTGGGGACCTATTCGCTTCTGCGACGGAGTAGGTTCCATTCCTTAATGGACACTGATGGGTATGAGAGTATCCAGAAGATTGTTGCTACCTTACCATCACCTCATGGACATGGTGGGGAGAAGAAGAAGCTCACTTCTACCACTCAAGTCAGTATAGTGTTCCAAAGATTGACCGCTAAATAAGGTTGTTCAATCGGTGAATTACTTAAATTGGTGGGATGTGCAGTATCCCCTTGCATGAAGAAAGAGACTCAACGGGACGTCAGATTTGTCAGACGGTCTCAAACACCAGCTGAAACTTTACCTGCTTGAATTCCAGTCAGATTTTATTTGGGAAGTCATATTGATAATAACATTTCCACCATCGATTCTACTACTGTTGCTACTCCAAAACCTACAGGTTGTCGGCTAATTAAGTCACATTTGGGTCCGAGAGTTCTGTCAATCACCCGTCATGAAGTTCCAAAGGAAAAGATGAGGAAGTTACCTGGTATTGTATCTGTTCTGCACTACGGGGAGCATACCTCTCTTCGACATGTCGGTGTTGAGACACCCCGTCTCAAGACATCTTCACCAAAGAAAAAGGTGTTGGTACCTAAGGTTGTTGTACCAATACGGTTCAATGAGCCCGTGGGGCAAGATCATGGAATGAAGCCAGAATCCAAAATAACTGACATTGTCGCAGCTATTGCCAGCGAGATGGATGAGCAAGTAGAGGATGTTCAATAGAGTCCTCCAGATCTTAAAATGATACAAGAATCAATAATTGAATAAAATGTTGAGAAGCTCAAGATTGAGATTTCTAAGTTAGCCCGAGAACATGGCTTTTCTATTGATGATGAGGATGACGAAGATTTTGACTTTAATGATTACCTCAAGGAAAATATCATGGACATTCATGTAATTAAAACTAGAGTTTTTGCATCTGCGCACGACGCTCAACCTCTCGTCGAAGAGAACGCTGTAGATGAGCTTTATAGGGTTGTTTTCCTAAGGGATGATTAAATCGGCCAAATAGAGAAAAAATGGAAGAGATGGCCACTGCCATGGCCGCTATGGCTACAGCTCATGGACAGTCTCAACCCTAACATTTAGCTTCTCTAGAAGTTAATTAGCCAAAGATTATATATATCACCAATGAAAGGAAGGAAGTTGCCTTAGCAAACAGAGATGATCAATAGAAGATGGTTTCTCCATCAAGTGATATACTAGATAATGAATTCAAACAAATGGTCGAACAAGTTCGGGAGTACTTAGCCCATTCTAATGGTGGTGCGCTAATTTTAAAGGGTATACCTTACATGGAGGAGTTCAATGACGTACCCTACCCTAAGGTTTTTATGTCACCGAACTTTAAGATATTTGACGGGATTGGAAATCCCAGACAACATATAACACATTTTTGAGCCAGTTGTGGTAACACAAGAGGAAAAAAACTTTGCTTTTCCACCAATTTGTCAGCAGCTTATTGGGAATCACATTTGATTGGTACGCCTAATTACCCAACAGATCAGTCAAGCATTTATCGAATTAGAACAGTTCTTCGTGAAGAGATTTGCTGGAGCGCAACATCATGTGTCTATTGGAGACCTCATAATGGAGAAGTAAAAGCCTAACGAGACCTTAGTAGATTACATCTTGAAGTGGAGAAACCTTAGCATGAAATGTGAACAATAGTTATAGGAACATCATGTAATTGAGATCTTGCTCAAAAGCATTCATAGCCCGGTAGCTTTCATGCTCAAGGAAATAACCATTAAATCCTTCAAGAAGCTACTCAACAAAGCTAGTAATCTTCAAGAAGAAGTTAAACATATGGATTCCCAGGAGAAATTGGAAAAGACCAGAGCAGCCCAAATATTGGAGAAGTCCAGGACAGTAGCAACGGTCGATAAGGGAAAGAAGCCAATGAAAATACTGGTAGAGCATTCTCGTCAAGGGTCTCAACCGTCATCACAACATGCTCAACAGACACAACAGTATTACCAGTCTAGCCAGCAGTTGCATCAAAGAGGACCATACCAAACAGAGAATATGAAGGGTACGACCATTTTAAAATGAAAGAAGGTAGTATACTCCTTCAAAGATGAAGCTGTACCAAAAATTTTTAGAAGTTTAATGAAGAAGTCCGAGTTCAGATTACCAGATCCAAATAAACCTGAGAAAGTTGACAAGAAAGATCATCCCAATTATTACCCATACCACAAAAATCTTGGAAATATTATAGAGGAATGTTTCATTCTTAAGGATTGGCTTAAGAGAAATCCTAAAGAGGGGAATATAACAATCCTGAAAAAATATTTAAAAGAACCTGAAAGAAGTTCTGTAAATATGATTTCAGCTGAGCCAATCACCCTGATGGATCCCTATTCAGAGAAAGATGGATGGAGTATAGTGTGGAGCAAATCATCCAAGAAAATGTTGAACCAAATTCAGAATTTTTTAGCACATACCACAATTCATAGTCTTTAGCTTGTCAAGCCAGAGGTAGAAATTTCGCCAGAAGATCCACCACCTTCAAAGGAGAAGAAGAATTCCATCACAGAGACTAATAGCATGGGGGGGTAGGATAGGTGTTGCCTTTGTTAGATTGGTTTTTTTTGGATTCAAGGAGGAAGATCCTCAAACCCCTTACCATGTATGATTATTTGTTTGCCCCTCCTGGGTCTTATGAATATAATGCTTATGATTTTGGCTATGTTTTTACTGTTTCTAGTGATGACGTAACTAATTTTGCTCAATCTAACTTATCTCAATTCCCAAACCAATCCTCAAATCGTACTTAAGACTGATGAACTCATTATCAAGATTCAAGAATAAATCAACAATGTCGATCGTGATAGCACCAGGAGTGAGGAACCAATCCTCGAGTGCCACGGTGCACCACTTGTTATTCACTTGGATCTTTCCAATGAAGAAGAAGCACCAAAATTTTTGCCTACAACATCTCAAGAAGAAGAAATTACAGAAGTGAACTTAAAGAGCGGGAAGGTATTACCCCCAAGAATAGCTCCAACAAAAAAAAGAAAGCAAATAGTAACCCGACAAGAGTTACCTCCACCTCTGCCAGTGGAAGAAACACTTAACCAAGTAAAGCTTGGAGGGTTATATAGAGTGGAAAATAACATGCTAGCTCATTTTAGGAAGTTTCTAGGCAAACAAAGAATCTATGACGCTCTAATCTTGTCAAAGGAGATGAGGGAGTCTCTGGTTACAGCTTTGCTTGACCCAGAGAATTGCCTAGCTCAGTTGGCCAACACATCCTTGGATGAAGTTTGCTTCTTAAAAGAATAGCTTGGGATAACCTTTACAGATTAAAACTTGTTGGTTGGTATCGCTGAACATAAACAAGCATTTTATATCTTCGTTAACATCGATAGATTTGTACTGTCCAGAGTTCTAGTAGATCCTGGAGCATCACTCAACTTGATGAGTCTACAGACATTGGCCTATTTGGATATTGAGGCTCAAGAACTTACTGCCGTTAAAATAATGCTAAGAGGATTCAAACAAAATGGAGAGAGAGCCCTTGGATCCATTACATTACATATCAAAGTTAGAGAATTAGTAACAACAACCAAGTTCCATATCATCAACGTCGAGACCTTTTTTAATGCTCTACTGGGTCGACCATGGATTCATGAACACAACATGGTTCCGTTGTCTCTACAACAATGCATTATGTACTATAAGGAAAAATAAGAGCATTGCATCAAAGGAGATTTTCAACAGTTTTCAGTTCATGAAGTTGGCATTCATGAGACACAGCTTACTACGCGCCTCTAAAGAAAATTATCTTCTCTTGTGAAATTGTGGCAAATGAAGTGGAAGATTCAGAGGAATCACAAAGAAGATGTCATTCAACTCCACTTCAATAATCTACTATCATCTCTTCACAACAAGGTGGTAGAGGTTCTTTTAGCCCATATAACCTAGATTGATGCTGGGGACGTGGACAAGGAAGAGCCAATACAATTGTTGAATGGACTAGGCCGACCATCAATATTGATGATGAAGAGAGTTCTGAAGAGGAAATGATGATGACAAAATAGAAGAAACCACAGTAGGAGATATCCTTGGAAGATGTGGAGAAAAGTGAATATGAGACAATGTATGATCAGATAAAACACTATGTGAATGTCATGACCTTTACTACGATTTGCCCTAAAAAAGTCGAGAGTTTAGAGGTCAAGGAAACCTGTAGCGCTGGTTCAAAGACGATCAAACTTTACTGTGCTTCTACTTCTACTAATCTTGAAATGCATGTAAATTTAGAAGAGGATTCTAATGAATTAATGGAATTACCTTTTGGTTACTTTTCTCCTTGTGTACAAAAGTTGATTCAACAAGAATATTTTCCAATACAAATGTCGAAAGATAAATTAAAACTTTTTGAAAAATTTTGGAATGTTAAAATTTGAACTCCCAATTTGAAAGAAGGTCTCGGATTTGGTACAGTTGGACAAGTCGATGATTTAGAATTTCGCATGGTTATTACTAGTGAGTCGGAAGAGGATTGCCTCAATTTGGAGGATGGCTCAAACGGATCAGCTGATATAGGACGCTCCACCAGAATTTGAGGAAGAAATTAAATCAACAGTTGATGAATTGAAAGAAATCAATCTCGGGACTGCGAAGCAGCCCCGACCAACCTTCATAAGTTCCTTACTCGGTAAGGATGAGTCCATAGAGCTGATAAAGTTATTATCAAAATTTAAAGACTGCTTCGCCTAGAGTTATGATGAAATGTCAGGGCTGTCAGCAGAAGTTGCAGTTCATAAACTCAGGGTAGACAAAGATATAACCCCAGTGAAGCAGGTTCCCAGAAGGATGCACCTATGGATAGAGCAACAAGTCATTACCGAGGTGAAAAAGTTAATAGAAACTACTTTGTAAGAGAAGAGCAATACCCCACATGGTTAGCCCAGTTAACAAGAAAAAAGGACCGTGTTTGTGTCGACTTTAGGGATTTAAATAAAGTGTGTCAAAAAGATAAATTCTCGTTGCTGATACCAGAAATGATGGTAAACATTGCTTCGACACCTGAAATTTTCTCCTTCATGGATGGATATTTGGGATACAGTCAAATCCAGATGGCTCCAGATAATGCAACATTTATAGCACTCAGAACACTGATTGGGATCTTCTACTACACAGTAATGTCATTCAGGTTAAAGAATACTAGAGTGACATATTACCGAGCTATGAAGAAGATCTTTGGCAACCTCATTCACAACTAAGTGGAGTGTTATGTGGATGATTTGGTCATCAAAACTAAATAGAAAATGGTTCATTTGTACGATTTGTGGATCGTGTTTGAACGATTAAGACAATATAATCTTAAGATGAATCCCTTAAAGTGTGCCTTCGGCATCAACTTTGGGAAGTTTCTAGGATTTGTTGTCCGTCATCGGAGAATTGAGATCGAATTGGATAAGATTAAAGCTATCTCAGAAATGCCTCCTCCCAAAACTTTGAAAAAGTATGTTCCTTTCGAGGAAAGTTGGCATATCTGAGATGTTTTATTTCTAATCCTCAGGTAATTGTCAGCCCTTCTCGGCATTAATAAAAAAGGATATAAAATTCATTTGGGAAGAGAAATGCCAGTGGTCCTTTGAGGATGTTAAGTAATACTTAATGACACCTCCTATTTTAGCAGCCCCTATCCCAGAAAAACAGTTGATACTTTATACTGCAACCTTAGTCGACTCTCTTGGAGCTTTGTTAGCCCAAGTCAATGATGAGTGCAAGGAAAATACACTTTATTACTTGAGTCTCCGTATAATACAGACAGAGGTAAAGTATCCACCTAATGAGAAGAATTTTTTAGCTTTATTTTTCACTGCCCAAAAGCTTAGACACCACATGCTTTCTCACAAGATTACCCTGATTTCAAAAGTTAATCCGTTGTAATATTTGAGGACCAGACCAACACTTTTCGGACATTTAGCAAGGTGGTTAATGATTTTATTAAAATTTGATATAATTTTTGTTCCTCTCAATACTATCAAAGGATAAATTTTAGCAGATTTTCTCGTGGCACACCCACTTCCAACTGGGTCCCCACTCAATGATGAATTGCCAGAAAAAACATATATTACATGTAGAACCATCCATTGCTAGACAATGGAAAATGTACTTTGATGGAGCTTCGTTAGCAAGAAAATACAATGGAATAGGGACAATTATACCAGGCTAAACAGGGATCGGTCTAATTTTCATCACGCTAGGTAAGGGCATACTGAGATTCTCCTATCACCTGACAAAGTCGTGCACTAACAACGAAGTAGAATATGAATCATTAATCACCGGTTTGGAGTTGGCGATCTCAATGAATATAAAGGATATTGCCATCTATGGTGACTCTCAACTCTTTATCCAACAAGTTGTCGGATAATATAAGATTTTAAAGCCAAGACTAGAGAAATATCATCAGTATGCAATGAAGTTGCTTCAACAGATTCCTAGTGTAACTCTCTACTGGATTTCTAGGGGAGATAATGCTCATGCTGACGCTCTAAAAAAACTTGCTAAGGAACTGGCGTGTCCACTAGAGGATTCTATTGACGTTACAGTACAAGGAAGATGAGTTTTATCTTGGATTGACCTTGACAATCTACACAAGCTCGAAGAAGAAGAAGGAAAGATGGTTGCAGTTGCTGATATCAATGAAGATTGGTGCAAGCCATTAATTGAATATTTACAGATGGAAAAATTACCAGAAGACTAGTCTGAAGCATACCATATCACGAGAAGAGCTATTTCATATGCTCTACTTGGTGATATCTTCTACAGAAGAGAGTTCAATCAGATTTGGCTGTGATGTCTAAGAAGAGCAGAAGCACAGGTGCTTACCAGTCAGGATCAAAGATGAAAATGAAGATTAAGAGGCTCGTATATTATTGTCCGGCAATGATGTATGATTGCATGGACACAGCCAGAAAGTGTCACCAGTGCTAAGTGCACGGGGTGGTCTTGCACCAACCTCTAAATGTGCTACACCCGACCGTTGCCTCGTGGCCATTCAAGTGATGGGGCACGGACATAATAGGTATGATAGACCCTCCATCCTCTAAGGGACATAAATTTATTCTTGCCGCTACGGATTACTTCTCCAAGTGGGCAGAGGCAGTGCTATTACGAGATGTTACATTACAACACGTCCTTCAATTCTTTAAAAGTCAGATTGTCTACCATTTTGGTGTACCGCGCAGAGTAATTTCCGACAATGGGAAAGCCTTTAAAAACACCAAACTCAACAAGTTTGTCAAATGGCATGGGATAGACTAAAGATACCCTACGATCTACTATCCTAAGGCAAATGGCCTGGTCGAGGCCTTCAAAAAAACACTGGTACAGATTTTGAAGAAGACACTAGATGAAAATAAAAGAGATTGGCATAATAAACTATTAGAAGCTTTGTGGGCCTACCATAAAATGTTCAGGACCCCCACTCCATGTACATCCTACGCGCTTGTGTACGGGTCTGAGGTCGTACTATCGCTAGAAGTTTAGACATCGTCTCTCAAAGTCACGGTCTCCAATCAGCTCACAGTAGAAGAAAGTGTGAAACTCAGACTTGAGGAATTGGAAATTCTCAAGGGAAAGAGGCTAGAAGCGCAACCAAATTTAGAACTTTACCAAGTAAAGAAGGCGCAAGCTCATGACAAATTGGTTCTCCAGAGGACGTTCAAAGTTGGTGACCTCGTTCTTGTTTTCAAAAGGCCTATTATTGCATGTCGCAAGGTAGGTGGAGATTTTGAACTAACATGGAAGGGACAATTTGTCAAAAAAAATTCTATTCAGGAGGAGCCTACCAGCTGGTGGTTTTTCAAGGCGAAAGACCTATCTTGTCGATCAATGGACACTATTTGATAACATGTTATACAACGTGACATTGTCTAAAATGAAAATTTGAGATCTGGATTGTTCTGGGTTTACTTATTTGGCCAAGCGTCTATGAGTGGGTCCAAAATTTTGTAATAAGATAAACCTTAATAAAATGAAAATTTTGAAGTTGCTCACTTCATTCTTCTCTCTTCTACGTTTCTTATTTTTAAAATTTCACTTAAATTAAATAAAATAATAATTAAAAAAAAATACTTTTGCACCTTTATAAATTAAAAGTTTGTTTAATGAATGTTTTGTTTTGTTATTATTCTCGCTAAATTTCAGTGCACTGATGTTTTTTCTTATCATTCGCAAAAAAAAAAATGTCAGGAAATAAGCTGATTTTTTCCTTTAAGGATGGCTTGAATCTCGCACTTTACAAGGAAAGGGCACATTGGGGTGGCATCATAGACTTTGACCTGGACTTTGGTCAGGTCAATATTAACTATGAGGGCCTCTGATGGACATATTTAGCTGACAAGAAAAGGAAGGGTTACCATCACTTTTGAGGATTGGTGCAAAAGAAGACTCCTCTCCAAAGAGGAAGAAAGCGGTAGTACGTTAGAATTTGATGGAGGGAACTAGTCGTCTACCATTCATGATAACCACACCAACAGGAAACCTGGTCAGCACTGACAATGAGAGACTGCCAGATCCACCATTGAGAAGAACTCAGCGCCAAAATGCCAATCATTGTAGACAAAAAAATTTTCTACGTGAAGAAAGAAGATGCCTAGATGAGACACAAAATTTACTTACCCCGATTCCTGAGGGGAAAATCTACGACCCTTGCATGAGGGAAACTTCAGCCAGTCTGCCCGCTACGGAGGATAAGTTTGAATTCCCTACTGAGCAAGTACAATCTGAAGCACCAGATGAATCTTACAAGGGTTGCCCAATGTATAACGTTAAAGTTCCTATTCAGTCATGAACAGGAGAGGCATTCGTGTAGTGCCCGATGTGTAATGTCCTACACTTAAACCACTACAATTCATTAGAAGAATTTGTAGCTGCCGACACGGGTTGCCAGCAGACAACTTACTTGGATACTAAGTCATACATTCCATTATCTGTGGAGCCAAGTCATACGTGGTATACTATAGATGTGGAGATGATATATCTGCCTCAATGATCTCAAAGGATCCCCACAATATAATTATAAAGGATAAACAAAGTTAAAAAGAGAAAATTAAAATTTTACAAAGAAATTTGAGGAAATATCATCAATATCTTAGAAGGTCTGGAGCTGTACACAAGATTCTTCTATGAAAATGATGAAAGAAGAATCCTATACTGCATATTTGATTTAAGAGATAGGGGTCGGGCTAGCTTGCTGATGGAAAGAACTTATTTTAAGCCATGAAAATGGATGAGAGGAAAAGGCAGGATCACCATTCAATGTGATTGTTGCTATAATTTCATTAAGGATATACAAGGGAATCCCCTAGGCATTTTAAGAAATGATGAGGTGGACCCCATGCCCTCCGCGATAAAGCAAATGATCAAGAGAATGGTTAGATGGAGTATATTGTCGGCTGATTGCATTCCAAATGGTTGTATCATCTACATCTACGATGAAAGAGATTGCATTCCCACGCACATAGACCATCATGATTTCGTGAGGCCTTTATGCACGATCTCCTTCATGAGCAAGAGAAATATACAATTCAGAAAAGAAATTAATGTTATTGACCATGGGGAGTTCAGGGGATCCAATGAGATTCCACTATAGATAGGTTTAGTACTGATTTTCAAAGGAAAAAGAGCCAACCTCGCCAAGAACTGCATCCCAGGGGGATGCCACCGCAGGGTGCCTGTGACATTCAGAAGGATGGACAACAACAAGATACCATACAGATTCCGACCAGATCTGGATCTACAGGAGTTGTGCCCATACGAGCTATGAGAGAGTTGCACCTATAAGTACACATAAAGGAAATTCTTGTCCTGGAGCGTGGCTTAGTAGGTCAGCTTAATCAAGAGCTCATATGATGGAGAACATATAGACAGTTTTTGTCAACTTTTGTATTGCGTCAGAGCAGCATATACGAAGAGTATTCAGCATGAGGTGTTTCAGATGTACTTTTAATGCTTTCAGCATGTATTCAGTCTGTAACACTTNGAAAAAGTAGGAAGTACGAGTTTAAGGTATGCCTACCAGATCCTATGTCATATCTTAGTGGGTCCTATTTATTTCAGTGTATAGATGGTTTCTTAAGCAAGACACAATGAGTTCTAATCATGCTTCAGGATATCCAAAAGAGTATGAGAAAAATACAGAGACTGGTCCCCGGGGCATCTCACAATCCCTTGAAAAGTCCCAAGTTTGTTCAAACTCTTTAGGTTGCTTAATAACTCATCCTTCCTTATCATACCCTTATACTCAATAAACTGATCTTCTATCATGCCCTAAAGATGGGTAATTATCACTTGATGTTTTATTTATAAATTATTTAGGTAAAGACTCTTAGGGCTAATTTGGTCTAATTAAGCAACTTAGAAATTTGATTTTAAAGATGGGCTTGTAGTGTTTTAAACAGGTTTTAAATTAGTTATAGATTATTTTCTAAATCTCATTAAACAAAATTTTGATTAAGCGTAGTTCACTACAAAGCCATTAAAAATTAATTATCAAATTTGTAATTTTAGAAAAAGATTTAAATGTTTTTACCTTTTATCCTTATCATTAATCATAAATCATTTCAAAACCATTAATTGAGGCTTAAAATAAGTGTGTTATGATCTTCCAAAAATCAAACCGCTCACCTTAATATCTTTTTTATTTAAATAATCTTCGAGATTTCATCAATTTTAAGAAAATTACAAATTTATCCTTTACAAGAACCAAGTGAGGTTGGTTACCACCATTTATCCTTTTCATATTCCAGTCATCAAAACATATCAATTAAGATTATTTGTTTCCCATTTAGCCCTTTGATTAAGCGTAAATATTAATTAAGCTTTAAATTCCAAAATGACCCTTTTCCCCTTAGGCCTTAATACCCTATAATTCATTAAATTAGAATCAAATGACTTGAAAATTTTTTATTGTTCCACTCATGGGACAATAAAAACATGAGAGGAGAAAATGTCATTTTTTTAATTTTATTAATTTTATATTAATTTTTAATGCAAAAATAATGATTTTCAATGAAAATTTAAAAACTGAACCAAAACAAAACTTCTCTCTTTAAGAAAATTTATTGGAAGTTTACCTAGGTTAGAGGACAACTTGGTCCAAATTTCATGATTTTTAGTGGTTTAACGTAATTATTATAATTATTTATTTATTTTGAGCATTAATTATATATAAATATAATTTAAATAGAAAATTAAGTTTTATAATTTTATTAAATCTCTCTTAGTCGAGGGAGCCAAAAGAAATAAATTTCATTTTTTTGTGATTGATATTTAAATTATTGAAATTATTTTAGTAAAAAATTAAAGAAAATTCATTTTTAAGCCTTTAAAATTCATATTTTGACTTAGAAAATTAGGAAAGTCATTTTAATTGACTCCATGTGATCAAGAAGCCAAAATTGATATTTTAGTGTGTTTTTACAGTTTTGCAATTTTTATGATTTTTAATTAATTTTTAGTTATTTAAATGCCCAAAAATAGCTAAAAATGAGGTATGTATTTTAATTTCAATTTTATTTTTCTTAGGTTCCTCTGGTCATAAAGAGCTCCCAAAACCAATTTGGTAATTTTTAAAGTAGTTTTTTTAATTATTATAATTATTTTAATGCAAAAAATATAGTTTCACTTGATTAATCCATTTCAATAATCAAATTAACTCCAATTGTCTTGAAATTTTTATGGGGAGCTCTTCTAACATTAAATTATAGTGGAGAATGATTTTTATGTCATTTATTTTTATAATTACTCCAAATTAATTTTTTTCATTTTGTAGGGTTGGTGAACATTAAGATTATTTTTAATGAGTTAAACCAAGTTTATTTTTTTCATAAAGTCCTCTGAGCACAGTGAACCTACCAAAATAAATTTTCTATTTTTCAGATAAGCATTTTAATTATTATAATTTTTATATCAAAACTGGGACCGTTAACTTGAAAATTAGATATCTCTAGTTAGAGATGCCTCTGACCTTGGAAAAATCCAGGGAGATACCTAACAACAGATACATCAAAAGCCCCATGCTCCCATGCCATGGTGAAATGTCTAGGAAAATGGAAAATTTAAATAAAAAACACTTATTAATTAATTCAAAATGATACATGCATCAAATAAACTTGAAACTATTTTCACATTGTTCTCTTCTGTTCACTGAGCAAGAGACTATTTTTATTTTTTTTAGTGATTTTTCTACACAAAGATATGCACTGTTAAAGTTTTGGTTATTTAAACAAATAAAAAGAAATTCTATTTTCTTACTTAATTGACGTAGTGCCACACAATCCTCAGCGTCTCCAAACTTTCCACACGGTACGCTCCCATTCGACGTAGCCGCTTGAGTCAGCTGCCATGCATTTCCACTATACCGCTCGATCTTCTCGTCAGGCACAATTAGAGCCCTTCGTTCGATAAATGATCTCAATTTTTATATGTAAGGATTTATGAAATTGAAACCACTCCAGCACCAAAAACTTGATTCTTATATGAAAAGTAAGTTGTGTAAAATATATATAATTATAGACAATTAATAATAGGATTCTACAAAAGTATGTGTATCATTATCAAGTAATAATGAACTTTCTATTTAAGCCCCAAATATCGATCCCACAGGGATGGTGTAAGTTAGAAATGATAAATTTTAATAAGAAATTTATAGAAAATTAAACGAAATCACTGTCAATAATTTTGAATGTTGAGATATTAACCAAACTAAATTACTTAATTATTAGCAAAACAAAAATGCAAATTTTGAATAATAACTACTAATCTACTAATTATGTTTATGTAATGGAGATTTCTTATGTAAGAAAAACATCCTTCCCTCTACAATGAAATTCTGATGAAATGAGATGAGATAAAATGTTTATAATATGTATTGTGCCAAATAGGAGCAATTTTAATTTTCTACCCAAATACAGTGCATAAAAAATCATTGGTTAATCTTAGGTTTAGTTCCTAAATATGTGGCTAGGCTAGGAGGATATCAGTTTCCACTCTAGAGCTCCCACTTCCCTTCACCTAAAGGCTAACTCTCGCTTTAATTTTTAAACACTAAAACCAAATTTGGGATTTTAGTCTGTCACTCCAAAGATTCTCCAATTCTACACCCAACAAAGAATATTTCTCTATTTATTTGCACTTAATTTCTTGAACAAATTTCTCCTTCATGAAATTAAACTTGACCCTCACTCTGTTGTAGAACTCATACTCTATTTCCATGATCATATGTTTCATAACATATTATAACAAAACAATTGGCCATATTGAAAAGTAAATTAAGTTCGGAGTTGAAAAATCATCACAACTTATTTTATATTTTAATTATGGCTCATTCATTTTATCTATTCATTTCACCATATCTCAGAGTAGCTGGAAAGATAGAGGGAACTACTCAGGCTGCATGAGAAAGATATGACAAAACACAAATTTCATATATAAAAGAAAGTTCATACAACACTAAATAAACAAACAAACTTATTTTGAACTCTATCTCAAAGCAAATCTTTTGTAGCCTTTCCTTAGAAATGCACCAAAAATAACTCTCTCACTTTTCTCCTTCTCCAACACTCTTACAGAAAGTTTCACTCTAAATCTCACCACAAAAACTCTAAACTATGAAAGAAAAATTACTAATTGACTTAAATATGGTGGTAGAATGAAATGTATAGGAAAATGGAGAATTGAAATAAAAAACACATATTAATTAATTAAAAATAATACATGCATCAAATAGACATGAAACTATTTTCACATTGTTCTCTTCTGTTCACTAAGCAAGAGAATATTTTAATTGTTTTTAGTGATTTTTCTACACAAAGATATGCACTGTTAAGGTTCTGGCTATTTAAAAAAAATAAAAAAAATTATATTTTCCAACTTAATTGATGCAACGCCAGGCAATCCTCAGCGTCTCTAAACTTTTCGCGTGGTACGCTCCCATTCGACGCAGCCGCCTGAGTCAGCTGCCATGTGTTTCCACTTTACCGCTCGATTTTCTCGTCCGGTACAATCAGAGCCAATCGTTCAAAAAATGATCCCAATTTTTATATGTAAGTATTTTTGAAGTTGACACCACTACATCGCCAAAAACTTGATACTTATATGAAAAGTAAGTTGTGTAAAATATATATAATTATAGGCTATTAATAATGGGATTCCACGCAAATATGTGTATCGTTATCAAGTAATAATGGAATTTCTATTTAAGCCTTAAATATCAATCCCACGGGGAAGGTGTAAGTTAGCAAAGATAAATCTTAACAAAAATTTACAAAAAATTAAACAAAATCACTGTCACTAATTTCGAATGTTGAGATATTAACTAAACTAAATTACTTAATTATTAGGAAAATGAAAATGTAAATTTTGAATAATAACTACTAATCTACTAACTATGTTTATGTAGTGAAGGTTTCTTATGTAAAAAAAACATCTTTCCCACTACAATGAAATTCTGGTGAAATGAGGTGAGATAAGATATTTATAATATGTATTGTGTTAAATAGGAGCAATTTTAATTTTCTACCCTGATGTCGTGAATAGAAAATCATTGATTAATCTTAGGTTTAGTTCATAAATCTGTGGTTAGGCTAGGAGGATACCAACTCCCACTCTAGAGCTCCCACGTCTTTTCACCTGAAGGCTAAGTCTCGCTTTAGTTTTTAAACACTAAGACCAAATTGGGGATTTTAATCTGTCACGCTAAAGATTCTCCAACTCTACACCTAACAAAGAATATTTTCCTATTTATTTGCACTTAGTTTCTTGAACGAATTTCTCCTTCATGAAACCAATTTTGACTCTCACTCTGTTGTATAACTCATACTCCATTTCCCGGATCATATGTTTCAGAACATATTTTAACAAAACAATTGGTCATATTGAAAAGTAAATTAAGTTTGTAGCTAAAAAATCATCACAATTTATTTTATATTTTAATTACCTCTTCATTTCACCATATCTCAGAGTAGAGGGAAAGATAGAGGGAACTACTCAAACTTCATGAGAAAGCTACGACAAAACCCAAAATTCATATATAAAAGAAAGTTTATACAACACTAAATAAACAAACAAACTTATCTGGAACTCTTTCTCAAAGCAAATCTTTTGTAGCCTTTCCTTAGAAAAGCGGGAAGAAGAATTCTCTCACTTTTCTCCTTCTCCAACACTCTTACGGAAAGTTTCACCCTAAATAGGAAGAAGAACTCTCTCGCTTTTCTCCTTCTCCAACACTCTTATAAAAAGTTTCACACTAAATCTCACCATAAAAAAAAACTATAAACTATGAAAGCAAAATTACTAATTGACTCAAATATGGTGGTGGAATGAAGATGGATTATGAAAATGTGGCTTGGTGGAACGTTGTGGAGCAAAAAATGATCTTGGCGCTGTCGGCGCTAAGTATTTCCTTAAAAACATCAGGATGACTCCAAATTTCATCCTTTTTGCTTCCTTTTATCTTTAAGCCCTAAAAATCAACAACCCGCAAAAAAACATCAAAATACCTTCCATAAAGTGCAATATCACCAAAAATAAGTATAAAATATGGGTCTAAAAATGCATATATTTTCTGTGTATCAATAAATGCGTGATCCAACGACTACGGGGCATCAAACTCAAATCCTTAGCCTGAGAACCGTCCACATTCAAACCTTAATATCTCTCTCGATACTTAACCAAATAAAGTGAGGTTTGTTCCTATCAACTCGTCTTGACTAGGAGAACATATTCATATAGTTAATCAAGCCTTAAGTCAATTCTATGAGCATAGAGAATCAAATGAAGCTCAGTTTAGGGTTTGGTTTCAATACCTTTGTCCAAGAGGTGTGGCCTCAATTAGGGGCTTGCAAAAGCTTGCCTTGAGTCCAAAGAGCACATATATTAAGCCTTAACCTGTGGTGAAATGCCTAAATATGAAATCGATGAAGGCCAATTTAGGGGTTTGATCAAATTCCACCCTAAGGTGGTCCTATGATGGGGCTTCTATGGGGGGATCTTCTTCTCTCACTCAATCGATGGTGTGGGTGCAATTAATTTGGATTTTGTGGAGTCTAGAGGGATGTACTATTTTGGGCTTAATTTTGAGCTCTAAAATTAAGCTCAGGTAGTGGGTTTGAGGGCTTGAGGTTGGTTGGATTGAACATTGTGGGTCTTGAATAAGTTATGAGATAAATTTAACAGAGTCTCCTTAAGTAATTTCAAGCTTTTCTTCCGTGGATGGTGAGTTTAAGTAAAGGGGCTTGAAGGCTATAATTGGGCCAGCCATTGGGTGGCTCTGGTTGCTTATGTCGAGGCCAAAAATGTGCAAAAATCCAATTGGGATAAGGTAGCTTCGATGGGTTTAATTTTTTATTTTAGCCAAAGGCAAGCTTTTGGATTTGGATTTTCCGACGACCAAGTGGCCAACCGGCCAAGCTCACGACAACATCTGACTAAGGGAGGTCGGGGCTTGGGTTTGGTGAAGTCAATTGAGGTTGGCCATGTGTAAAGGTCTTGGATTAAAGAGGAATTGGTGAAGGGTTATTTTGGGTCAAATTAGATCAAGTCATGGTTTGGGGCTGGGTTCACTCACCAAGGATGGTTTGGATGCTGAGGGAAATCAGATGATTCAGCTTAATACTCACGGTGAGGTCTTTATCCAAGTGATTTGGCATAAGCATGAGGTTTGGGTTTTTCATGAAGTGGGTTAAAAGGATCTTAAGGATATTTGAAAGTGGATTGGATTATTTCCATTAATAGCTTGATGAGGTGTCAAGGCTCTCATGGCTCACCTATGGCTTGGTAGTGGCTTCATGGCTTCCCTTTGGCTTGGTCCATTTGCATGAGAAAGGGTTTTAAATTTTATGGGATTGGTGGTGTTTGTCATGAGGCATAATATGGAATGATTTTATCATGAATTTAAAACTTAGGGAAGGATTTTGATTAATTGGATGATGAAGAGAAAAGAAATTATCATGTGAGCTTTGGATTTGGGCTTTTGAAATTAGATGTGGTGGAATTGGGCTTTTTAAAATTAGCGATAAATTTAGGCTAAATTATAAGAATATTTAATATTTAATTTTGTATAGGAAGATGTCATGAAGAGTTAGGAAGTGATTTCAAGTGATTTTTGAAGGTCAATTTGGTGGATTTAGTCATATGGTCAAAAATAGGGCCTTTTGATTTGGCTATAATTAAGCTTTCAATTGGGTCAAATTGAGCTTGAATTTTGTTTAGATTATGATTAGTGATACTAAATTTTGGTTTGAATTTGAAATTGGGCAAGATTGGGGTCAATTGGGCCAAGGTTGAGGGTAAATTCAGGAAATTTTGGCCTTTAAGTGCAAACTGAGGATTTTGGTCAAATTGGGTGAAATTGGTCAAATTGGGTCAATGTGATGGTTAAAACTTACATTGGAAATATTTTGGATGATTTTGGAATTTTTGGGTTATGAGGGGAATTTTGGTAATTTTTGGCAATTAGAGGGTATTTTGTGAATTTGGTGATTTAGGTGAATTTGGGTCAATTTAGTTAGTGGTGAGTGGTTTGAGATGATTTTTGGGTAAATTTGGGTAATTTTGGGTTTTTTGGCAAAAATTAGGGTTGTAGGGGTATTTTGGTAATTTGATAATTTTAGGCTAGAATGGGCAAGTAAGCCCTGAAGCCATGTCAATCCAATAGAAGCTATATAGGGATTCATTTTGGATGCTCAATATGCTGGTTCTAACCCTCTTAGCCAAAGACTAGGGGTACATGTTCATTCATATGAGCTTTCCAAAAGAAATCAAGAGACTAAATTAAAGGGGTCTTAAGGTTTGGGGTATGTGAGAAGGTGTGAGAAAGCTAGACTAATCCAAATACCAGACCACTAAGGGTTAGTCCTAAGGCTTGAACATCCTATCGAGACTCTCTTTGAGATCCTCAATACTGACCCCCTACTAAGTGCTAGAGTTCAGGACCAACATGTGGAACTTCAAGTTGAGAAGAGAAGAGTCTAGAATTTCTAATGGTGAGGGTTCCTTTTCTATTCGTCTAGGAATAGTCAACAAGATGTCCTATGGCTAGACAGTAGGCTACTAAAGAGTAAAAAGCTAGACCTCAACCAAAAATGAGGTCAACACATCCCCTTGTTCTTCTTCCTTTAGATTCCAGAAATAAATGTTCCAAATTTGAACCATTCATCTTTTACACCTCCTTGCTTGATATCTTTGGAAAGTTCTTTTCATTTGACCTCTGTGAAGACAATATCCCCTATTTTTTATTGAGAGTCTTCTTAGGTAACTTCGGTTATGTAAGACATAATTAACTATAAGGGCTTGCCTTTATAGGAAACTTTCAAGATCCCTGCTTAATATAAACCCAATTTAATTTTCCATATTAAATTGGGGAGCTTGTTAACTCATAAATAAAATGGTTTTGTAGACCAAACAGATGTCATACATTTCTTAGTTTATTTGATTGAGCATCACTATCAAGTTATGTACTTATCTTTCGAGGTAGATACATAGTTTGAGGTGTAGCGCTCTTTCATTTAAACATCGAAAGATATGGGATCAATTTGATTTCATATCTTTTCTAAAATTAAATATATGAATGTAAATTAAGATGTCCCTCTGAAGTGACCGAATTCAGTTCCGTTGGGATTTTGATTTTGATTTTCATTTTGATTTTGATTCTCATTCGGGCGACCGACAGCTTCACAGGACCCCCCTAAAAAGAGTGTCGATAGCTTCTGGTGACTCTAGTGGGGACTAGTTTCTCTCTTCATTTAAAACAAGAAATATTGTCTTCATACATCGATAATGATTAGATGCCCCTTATGGACCAAATTACCTATCTTCCGTTGGCATACTTCTCCGATTTCTTTCTTGGGTAAGTACAACAACTCTTTCAGACTTTTGGACCATCTGTTCAACCAACTTTGAACAGAGAGGTTCAGGAGTTCCTTAGGACTTTTAATCTTTGTGTGGGGTTGGACCCCCAATAGCTGTGTTGGTGGACTAATTTTATCTGAGCATTGTGCGTTATGAAGTCGGTCCTTCACTGGGTCCTAAACTTCACTTTATGTTTCGAGTTTAGTTTGTTCTTTTGCAAATTAAATCAAATTGTTTCGTGCTGCGCTTACTCGTTGAACCTTCCTTATATAATTAAATAAATTCTCTTATTTTCAAAAATACTTTTACTAAAGTCTGAAATATTTTTCACAAACTATTATTAAAATAAAAGACTTGCCCAGTCTATACATCAAACTTTTTTATTTTTAGTGCTCGCACACAAGAATTACAAGATATTGGCCAAATAACTAACCCAGAGCTTTCATTTTGAAGCTACTGCAATGACGTTCCCTACGCTCACTTTCTTGTGCAACCTACCAATGAGCTACAATGTCTGTAATGTCGCACCCACCATCAAGTTTAGAGCCAGATTCGATGACCTAGAAGTCGTGCTTGAAAAGGCTCCCTTTATCATAATGAAAGTTACTGCTCTGAAGGTTTAAGAGTCGTCAGCTAAGTTCAGCCTAACTGTCCCCAGGATTTCCCTTCCTATAAGAAGATAAAAAATAATACCCAAACACCTAATAAGCCTATTTTCCCAGCTTCTAATAAGAAAAAAGAGGTCATGATTGTTGAAGATACAACCGAAGGATTCACTATCCCGCCATCAGTGTTTTATGTTGGATTGAGTTTAAGAACAGCTCCATTAACTCGGTCACAAAGAAGAAACTGCAGTTGAAAGCTTAGGAAGGCTGCTAGAGCCTAGATTTCGAAAGAAATGTCTGTTAATGAAATTCCTCACCAGGATGAACTATGATTATCGAAAACTTATCGGCTTCTGCAAGGGTGTAGGCTCCATCCCTTAATGTACACCAATGGGTAAGAATGCATCCATAAGATTGCTGCTAATTTATTGTTACCTCATTGATATGGTAGGGAGAGGAAGAAGCTTGCTCCTATCACTCGAGTCAGTACATTATTCCATAGACTAGCTACCAAGCAGGGTGATCAGTTGGTGAATTACAAAAATGAGTGGAATGTGTGGTATCTCCTCACATGAAAAAAGAAATTTTAAGAGATGTCAGATCTGCCAGACGATCTTAAAGATCAATTGAAAATTCATGTCAACTTCTGTCTAGGAAATAGAGTTGGTACCACTATCATCACCACCGACTCTAGTGTTGCTACACCAGAACTTGCAAGCCGTCGACCGGCTAAGTCACGTCTTAGTCTGAGAATTCTACCTCTTACCAATCATAGGGACGTCTCTAAAGTTCTGAAGGAAAGATGAAGAGGTTAGCAGGTACTGTATATAGTCTACACTATGGGGAGTATACTTCTCTTCGACATGCTAATGCCTCTATTGGGACACCCCTTCTCAAGATATCACCATCAGGAAAAAAAGGTATGGGTACCTAAGGTTGTTGTACCAATACCGTTCAGTGATCCCTTAGGGCAGGAAGATGGAATGAGGCAAGGTTCTGAAATATCTGACATCGTCAGAGCAATTGCTACCAAGTTGGATGAACAAATGGAGGATGTTCGACAGAGTTCCCCAAATCTCAAGATGATACAAGAATCAATAATCGAAGAAAAGGTTGAGAAGCTCAAGGTCGAGATTTCTGAGTTAGCTCAAGAGCATGGAGTTTTCGTTGATAATGATGATGAAGATTTTACTTTCAATCATTATCTCGATGAAGACTTCATGGATATTCATGTCATCAAGACTAGAACTGTTGCATCTGTGCGTGACGACCAACCTCTCATGGAAGGGAACATCATAGAAGATCTGCGTAAGATTGTTCTACTAAGGGATGAGCAAATTAGCCAAATGGAGAAAAGGATGAAAGAGATGGCCAGTTCCATGGCTTCCATGGCTATAGTTCACAGACTGTCTCAAGCACAACAGTTAGCTTGTCCAGAAGTCAATCAGCCAGAGATTGTACATATCACATATGAAAGGAGGGAAGTTTCCTCGACTAACAGAGATGATCAACATAAGAAGGATTCTCAATCAAGAGTCATACCATACAAAGAATTTAAACAAATGGTCAAATAAGTTTGGGAGGTCTTAGCCCAGTCTAAGGATGGTGCATGGATTTTAAAGTGTAGACCCTACCCAGAGGAGTTCAATGTTGTACCCTACTTTAAGAGTTTTGTGTCACCGAACCTTAAGATATTTGACGGGACTGGAAATCCTAGGCAGCACATAGAACATTTCCAAGCCAGTTGTGGTAATGCTAGAGGTAACGAAGCCTTGCTTTCCTATCAGTTTGTCAGTAGCCAGTCAAGGATAACATTTGATTGGTATGTTGAGTTGCCCAACAGATTAGTGAAGGCATTCGTCGAGTTAGAACAGTTGTTTGTAAAGAGATTTGTTGGAGCGCAACATCATGTTTCTTTTGGAGATCTCGTGATAGCAAGTCAAAAGCCTAACAAGACTTTAGCGGATTATATTTTAAGGTGGAGAAACCTTAGCATGAAATGTGAAACATAATTACAGGAACACCATACAATTGAGATTCTACTCAAAAGCATCCATGAGCCAATAGCTTTCATGCTTAAGGGACTCACCATCAAGTCCTTCAAGAAACTACTCAACAAAGCTAGTAATCTACAAGAGGAAGTAAACACATGGATTCTTAGGAGAAATTGGAGAATACTAGAACAACCTGAATATTTAAGAAGAAGTCCAAGAAATTAGCAACTGTTGATAAGGGAAAACAACCAATGAAGATACAAGCAGAACATTCTCGTCAAAGTTCACAGTCATCGTCACAGCATGCTCAACAAGGAACACAACCATATGGCCAGTCTAGCCAGTATTCGCAACAAGGAGGATCATATCAAATAGAAAATAAGAATGGTTTGACCCGTTTGGAATGAAAGAGCATGGTATATTCCTTCAAAGATGGAGCTGTACCCAAAATGTTCATAAGTCTAATGAAGAAGGCCGAGTTCATATTGCCAGATCCAAGGAAACCAGAGGAAGTCAACAAGAGAGACCAACTCAATTATTGCCCATACCACATGATGCTTAGACATACCATAGAGGAATGTTTCGTCTTCAAGCATTGACTCGAGAAAAATATTAAAGAAGGGAACCTAACAATCCCGAAAGAACATTTGAAAGAACCTAATAAAGGTTCTATAAATATGATTTCAACCAAGCCAATCACTCAGACAGATTTGTATTGAGAGGAAGGTGCATGGAGTACAGTTTGGAGCAAGTCATCCAAGAAGATATTGGATCAGATTAGGACTGCTTCAGCTCAGGTACCGTTTAGAGTCTACAGCCTGTTCAGCCAAAGATGGAGCATTTGCCAGAAAAACTACCACAACCATAAGAGAAAGAGAAGAAGAATGTTGTGAAGACCGATAGCGTGGGGGTTAAGATAGGGGCTGCCTCTGATAGATTGGTTGTCTCTGATTCGAGAAAGAAAATCCTCGAACCCTTGGCCATGTATGATTATATTTTTACCTCATCGGGGTATTATGAATATAATTATTATGATTTCAGCTATATTTTAATTATTTCTAGTGATAACGTAACTGAATTTTCTCAATCTAGCTCTGATCTCGATTCCCAAATCGATCCTCAAATCGTACTTAAGTCTAATGAACCCATTACCAATGACGAAGCAAATATCGACAATACCAGTTACAATAGCACTGAGAGTGAGGAGCCAGTCCTCGAGCGTCATGGTACACCACTCACCATTCACTTTGATCTCTCCAATGAAGAAGAAGCAATAGAAATTTAACTACAATATTGCAAGAAGGAGAAGAAATCACAGAGATAAACCTAAGGAGCGGGAGAGTATTACGCTTGAGGTTAGCTCCTATTGATAAATGAAAACAAATAGTAACTTAAGAACTGCTACATCCACCTCTGTTAGTAGAAAAATCAATTAATAAATTAAAGATTGGAGGATTATAAAATGTGGATTATAATGCGCTAGCTCATCTTAGGAGGTTGCCAGCAAAACTAAGCATTTATGAAGCTCTAATTCTATCAAAGGAGATGAGAGAGTCTCTGGTTACAGTATTTCTTGACTCAGAGATTTGTTTAGCTCAGTTGGTCAGCACATCCAAGGATGAAGTTTGTTCATTAAAAGAATAGCTTGGGATAACTTTCGTAGATGAAGACTTGTTGCTCGGTACTGCTGACCACAACCGGCCGCTCTACATCTCCGTTAATATCAACAGATTTGTATTATCCATAGTTTTGGTAGATCTTGGAGCATCACTCAACCTGATGAGTCTACAAACATTAGCATATTTGGATATTCAGGCTCAACAGCTTACAGTTGATAAATTGATGTTAAGAGGTTTCAACCAAAAGGAAGAAATAGCCCTCAGACCAATTACACTACTTATGAAGGTCGGAAAACTAGTAACAACCGCAAAATTTAATATCATCGACTCTTAGAACTCTTTCAATGCTTTACTTGGTTGATCATGGATTAATGAGCACAACATGGTTCCGTCTTCCCTACATCAGTGCATCAAATATTGCAAGAAAGGACAAGAACATTGCATTAAAGGAGATTTACAACCATTTTTCGTTCATGAAGTTGACATGCATGAAGATGCAACCACTACACTCCTCCAAATAACTGCTTTTCTAGTGAGGTGGTGACAAATAAAAATAAAGATTCAAAAGGATCACCAGGGTAAAGCCATTCAACTCCGCTTCAGTGATCTTCCACCACTCTTCTGTAACGAGTTGGTAGGGGTTCTTTTAGTTTGACACCCGAGGTTGAGGATGGGGACATGGACAGGAAATAACAAATACGATTACTGGATGGACTAAGATGACCATCAACATTTATGATGAAGAAAGCTACGAGGAGGAAATGATGACGATAAAACAGAAAAAAACCACAGTACAAGATCTCCTTATAAGAGGTGGAGAAAAGTGAATATGAGTCGTTGTATGATTGGATCAGCCACTATGTGAATTCCATGACCCTTACTCCGATTATCCCTCAAAAGATTGAGAGTTTAGAGAGAAAGGAAGCCCATAGCAATGGTTCAAAGCCGAGCATCTTTTACCGTGCTTCTACTTCTGCTATTCTTAAAAATTATGTAAATTTGGATGAGAATCCTAATGAATTAATAGAATTATCTTGTGGTTACTTTTCTCCTTGTGTACAAAAGTTAATTCAATAGGGATATGTTCCAAAGAAAATGCCAAAAGATGTTATAGCTTTTTGAAAAATTATGGAATGTTAAAATTCGTACTTCTAACTAGAAAGAGGGTTTTAGATTTGGTACCGTAGGACCAGTCCATGATTCAGAATTTCACATGGTCGTTACTAATGATCAGAAGAGGATTGCCTTGATATAGAGGATGACTCTTAAAATCAGTTAATAGAAGACGCGCTGCCGGAGTTTGAGAAAGAAATTATATCAACTGTTGATGAATTGAAGGAAATCAATCTTGGGACTGCAGAACAGCCCCAACCTACATTTATAAATTCTCAACTCATTAATGAAGAATCTTCAGAACTGATTAAGATACTTTCAAAATTCAAAAATTTCCTTGCATGGAGATATGATGAAATACCAGGATTATCCCCGAATGCTATAGTTCATAAGCTTGGGGCGGACAAAGATATGACCCCTATAAAACAAACTCCCAGAAGAATGCGCCTCAAAATGGAGCAACAAGTCAATGCCGGGGTGAAGAAATTGATAGATGCTAACTTTGTGTGAGAACAACAATACCCCATGTGGTTAGCTAAGATTGTACCAGTCAAGAAGAAAAATGGACAAATTTGTGTATGTGTCGACTTTAGGGATTTGAACAAAGCCTGTCCAAAAGATGAATTTTCGTTGTCAATACCAGAAATGATAGTAGACATCGCTCCGACACATGAGATTTTCTCCTTCATAGATGGATCATCATGATATAACCAAATCAAGATGGCTCCAGAGGATGCAGAACTTATAGCTTTCAAGACACCGACTGGGATTTTCTCCTACACAGTGATGTCATTTGGGTTAAGGAATGCTGGAGCAATATATCAACGAGCTATGACAAAAATCTTTGACGACCTCATTCACAACCAAGTGGAATGCTACGTGGATGAATTGGTCATCAAAAGCAAATAGAAAATAAACCATTTATACGATTTGAGGATCATGCTTAAACGATTATGAAAATAAATCTAAAGATAAACCCCTTAAAGTGTGGCTTCGATATCACCTTCAGGAAATTTTTAGGATTTGTTGTCTGTCATCAGGGAATTGAGATCAACTCGGATAAGATTAAAACTATCTTGGAAATGCCTCCTCCCAAAACCTTGAACAAACTACGTTCCTTTTAAGAGAAGTTGGTATATCTGAGAGGCTTCATTTCTAATCTCTCTAGTTGGTGTCAGGCCTACTCATCATTAATTAAAAAGGACACCAAATTAATTTGGGAAGAGAAATGCAAGCGAGCCTTTGAGGACTTCAAACAATACTTAATGACACCTCCTATTTTGGCAGCCCCTATCCTGGGGAAAACTGTTGATACATTATACCGCGGCTTTGGATGACCCCCTCGGTGTCCTGTTGGCTCAGTTCAATGATGAAGGAAAGGAAAATGCACTCCACTACTTAAGTTGACATTTAATACTGATGGAAGTAAAGTATCTGTACATTGAGAAGCATTGTCTAGCTTTGATTTTTGCTGCCCAAAAGCTCAGGCATTACATGCTTTCTCATAAAATTACCCTTATTTCAAAATTTAATCCATTGTAATATTTGATGAACCAAACAACACTTTCTGGACGTCTACCAAGATGGTCGATGATTTTATTGCAATTCAAGATAAATTAATTCCCCTCCGTGCTATCAAGGGACAAATTTTAGCAGATTTTCTCATAGCACAACCACTTTCAATTGGGTCACCTCTTAATGATGAGTTACCAGATGAACTGGTGTTACAAATGAAATTCTCCAATGCACAATAGTGGGAAATTTACTTTAACGGAGTTTTGCCAGACAAAAAAGATAAGGGATCAGGAACAGTTATACCAGGCGAAGCAAAAATTGGTTTGATTTTTATCACTCCAAATAAGGGCATGTTGAGATTCTCCTACCACCTGATAGAGCTGTGCATAAATAATGAAGCATAATATGAAGCACTGATCACATTATTTGAATTGGAAATCTCAATGGATATAATAGATATTGCCATCTATGGTGACACATAACTCATCATTCAACAAGTTGTCGGACAATACAAGATTTCAAAACCAAGATTAGTGGAATACCACCGGCACACAATGAAGCTACTTAAACAAATTATTAATTTGACTCTATACTAAATTCCTTGAGGAGACAACACCCATGCCGATGCTCTATCAGAACTTGCCAAGGAACTGGCATGTCCACCAAAGGATTCCATCGACATTACTTTGCAAGGAAGACATGTTTTATCTCAGATTGACCTCAAAAATTTACAAAAACTTGTAAAAGAAAAAGGAATGACGATTGCAGTTGCTGAAATCAACGAAGATTGACATAATTCATTGATAGAATATTTGTAAACTGGAAAGCTGCCAAAGGACAAGTCTGAGGCATACCACATCACGAGAAGAGCTATGTCACCGCGAAAGATGAAATGAAGATTAAAACATGTCCAGATTAAATTCTATCATGTGAGAATGAATTTGTGTACCAAAGGACAAGTCTGAGGCAAATACAAAAATGAAGATTAAAAAACAAAGATATTATTGGCCAGCATGGATACAGCTAGAAGGTGTCACCTTTGCTAAGTACACTGGGTGGTCTTACAATAACCTCTGAATGTGCTACACCCAACCGTTGCATCATGGTCATTTGAGTGTTGAGGTACAAACATAATAGGCCTGATAGACCCTCCATCTTCTAAGGGACACAAATTCATTCTCACCGTGACATATTACTTCTCCAAATAGACAGAGGTAGTGCCATTACGAGAGGTTACAACACAACATGTTCTAAATTTTTTTAAAAGTGAAATGGTCTACCATTTTGGAGTACCACACAAAGTATATTTTGATAATGGGACAACCTTCAAGTGCACAAAGATCAACACCTTCATCAAAAAATATGGGATAGACTGAAGGTACTCTACAATTTACTATCCCAGGGCAAACGACTGGCCAAAGCCTTCAACAAGACGCTCATGTAAATCTTAAACAAAACATTAGATTAAAACAAAATGGCTTGACATAATAAACTGTTAGAAGCTTTGTGGGCCTACCTGATGACGTTCAGGACTACCACTCAATGTACACCCTACACACTTGTGTATGGGTCTAAGGTCGTACTGCTACTGGAGGTTCCGACACCGTCCCTCAGAGTCGTCGTCGCCATCCAAAATTATAATAGAATAAAGCACAAAGCTCAGACTTGAAGAATTAGAAATTCTCAATGGAAAACAACTAGAAGCATAACAATTGGAACTTTACAAAGCGAGGATGGTACAAGTTCATAACAAATTGGTCCACCCATGGATTTTCAATGTGGGTGACCTCATTCTTGCTCTCAAAATACCTATCATTGCATGTTGCAAGATAGGTGACAAATTTGAGCTAACTTAGGAGGGACCATTTGTCGTAGAAAAGGTTTATTCAGGAAGAGCCTTCTAGCTGGTGGAATTCCGAGGTGAAAGACCTATTTTGTTGATCAATGGACGATATTTGAAGAAATATTATACAACTTGACATTGCTGAAAATGAGATTTTGAGATTTTGATTGTTCTGGAGTTATTTATTTGGCCAATCGTTTGTAACTGGATCCAAATATTTGTAATAAATTAACCTTAATAAAATGAAAACTTTGGAAGTTGCATACTTCAATGTTCTCTTTTATGCTATTATGTTTGATATTCTGCTAAATTATATATATATATATATATATATATATATATAATCTTCACACCCGTAAAAACAAAAATTTGTCTAACAAATGTTATGTTTTTTCCTTCTTCTTGCTAAATTTCAGTGTACTGATGTTTTTTCTGTCATCTGCTGAAAAAATGTCTTGAAAGAAGCTAATTTTTGCTTTCAAGGATGGTCAGAATCTCATACTTAATGAGGAAATGACATTTCAGGGTGGCATCATAGACTTTGACTTGTATTTCGGTTAGGTCGACGTGGACTATGAGGGTCCCTTGATGGACGTGGTTAGTAGTCCAGAAAACTATTGAATATCATTATTGTTTAACATCAACTCTAAATAGAATTCCTCACTAAAGAGGAAGAAAAGGATAGCGCAGCAAAATCTAATGGAAGGGGCTAGTTGCATGTCGTCCATGATAACTGCACCAGTAGGACATCTAGTCAGTGTTGATGATGAGAGGCTACCGTATGCATTGTTAAGAAGAACTCAACACAGAAATTCCAATCGCTGAAAACACAGAGCTTTTCTACATGAAGATAAAAAATGCCTGAGAGAGGCATAAAGCTTATTCACCCCAATTCCTGGGGAAAATCTATGATGCTTACATGAGAGAGACTTCTACTAGTCTGCCTGCTATAGAGGATGAGCCCATATTTCCTACAGAGTAAATACCAGCAGCAGTAGTAGATGAGTTTACAAAAATTTTTATTCAGGCATCAACTAGAGGAGCATTCATGGAATGCCTGACATGTAATGTTCTTCACTTAGACCACTACAGTTCTTTTGAGGAGTTTATAGTCACCGACACAGGACATCAGGAGCCAGTTTACCAGAATACTAAGTCATATATTCCATTACCTATGGAGCTAAGTTAGACTTGGTATCCTATAAATGTGGAGATGAGGGAGCCGCCTCGACGATCTTAGAGGATCCCCACAGTAGAACTAGAAAAGATGAACAGAGTAAAAAGACAAGAATTTGAATTCTATGAGGAAATACAAAAAAAAATTGTCAATATACTAGAAGGTCTGGAACATTACACCAGAGTCTTTTCTAAAAGTTAAGAAAGAAGCATTCTTGATTGCGTATTCAACCTGAGAGACAGAGGTCAAGTTGGCCTTCTAATTGATAGAACTTATTCAGAACCATGAAATTGGATGCATGGAAAAGGTAGGATAACCATCCAATGTGATTGTTGCTATAATTTCACCAAGGATATGCAAGGGAACTCCCTGGAGATCTTAAGACATGATGAGGTGGATCCATTGCCTCCCACAATAAAATGGATGATAAAAAGGATGGTCAGATGGAGTGTGTGCCAATGGACTACATTCCAAACCGTTGTATCATCAACATTTATGAAGAGGGAGACTATATTCTTCCACATATAAATCACCATGATTTTGTCAGGCATTTATGCACGATCTCGTTCATGAGTAAAAGAGTCATTTTATTTAGGAAAGAAATTGATGTTGTCAGACCCAATGAGTTCAGAGGATCAGTTGCAATTTCGCTTCCGGTGGGTTCAATACTATTTTTGAAGAGAAACAAAGCCAATATAGCGAAGCACTGCATCACTGGAGTGCCACGACTTGGAGTTTCTGTTACATTGAGAAGGATGGACGACAACAAGATGTCATATGGATTCCGATCGGATCCAGAATTGGAGGAACTACAACCATATGAGCTATGAGATGGTTGTACCTTTAAGTACGCTTAAAAGAAATTCTTGTCCTGGAGCGTGGCTTAATAGGTCAGCTTGATCAGGAGCTTGTCCCACAGAGTGCAGAAAAACAGTTTTTGTCACCTTTTGTACTACGAGAGAGCAGCATATATGATATGTACTCAGAATATGATGTTTCAGATGTATTCAATATGATTGTCTTTTTTTATTCTTTCAGCATGTATTCAGTCTATAACATTTGTTTGAAGCAGATTAATGAAACTTCTTTCATATTCTGACTTATTTGTCAAATTGCCCTTTTGTGCATCAGATAAAAAGCCTTAGAACCATACGTTGGTTCTGAATTATAATGAACAAAGAACAAAATAATAAAATAATTTTATAACAAAATTTAAACAAAATATTCTTTAGAAAAAATTAACAAATAACAGTGAAGTTTTGAAAATATAATTTGAAAATTAAATGTGATTAAAACAACAACAAAAGAAAATGATAAATTTGTTGAGTTTATTTCTCTCGAGTTTGAGATTTCTTACTCTTTCCTTGTGCAGTACAACTGTCCTTATCTGCAGCAATTTCCTCACATCCCCGTGGAGTTAAATACTCTGCATAAAGTCTCACAAATTTTCCTCACCAATAGCAATCTTCACATGTCACAAATCTATGAGATTAACACCACAAACTCTTTACACTACTTTCATGTTGCTCTAGGGGTCAGTACCTAAATTCTGATTCCCTCCTTTAAAGGTCAGTACCTAAATTCTCAAACTCTATTGGGATTGATACCTAAATTTTAATTCCCATCTCAGGGTCAGTACCTAAATTCTGATTCCCTCCTTTCGAGGTAGGTTTAAGACCAGCTTAAATGGAGTAAGGCATCTGATTCTCTTTATGGGGTTGACACTTAAATTTCAATTCCCATCTCAGGGTCAGTACCAAATTTTTGATTCCCTTCTTTCTAGATAGGTTTAAGACCACGTTAAACAAAGTAAGACAACCAATTCTCAATAGCTTCGAGATCAATTTAAGACCACCTTAAACGGAGTAAGGCATTCGACTATCTTTCTAGGGTTGATATCTAAATTTAAAATCCAATCTTGGGGTCAGTACCTAAATTCTGATTCCTTTCTTTTGAGATGGGTTTATAACCACCTTAAATGGAGTAAGGCATCTAATTCTCTTTCTGGGGTTGATACCTAAATTTCAATTCCCATCTCGTGGTCAACACCTAAATCCTAATCCCTTCTTCGAGATAGGTTTAAAACTACCTTAAATGGAGTAAGGCTTCTGTTTTGCTTTGTGGAAATGATACCTAAATTTCAATTCCCATCTCAGGGTCAGTACCTAAATTCTAATTCCCCCTTTTGAGGTCAGTACCTAAATTCCAATTTTCCTCTCGGGGTAGGCTTAGAAGTTCTATTCCCATCTACCTTCTCGGGGTCAGTATCCAAATTCTGATTCCCTTCTTTCGAGGTTAGTACCTAAATTCCAATTCTTCTCTCCGGGTAGGCTTAGACATCCTATTCCCATCTACACTTTTGTGGCCAATTCCAAAATTTTGATCCCTTCTTTCGAGGTCGGTACCTAAATTTTGATTTTCCTCTTTGGGTTGGCTTCGACGTCCTATTCCCATCTACACTCTCAGAATCAGTACCTAAATTTTTATTCCCTCCTTTAGAGTTTGGTACCTAAATTTCAATTCTCCTCTCGCGATAGGCTTAGACGTCCTATTCCCATCTACACTCTCAGAATCTGTACCTAAATTCTTATCCCTCCTTTCGAGATCGGTATCTAAATTTTGATTCTCCATTTAGGGTAGGCTTAGACGTCCTATTCCCCATCTACACTTTTGGGTCAGTACCTAAATTATAAGCCCTCCTTTTGAGGTTGATACCTAAATTTTGATTCTCCTTTCGGGTCAGGCTTAGACATCCTACTCTCATCCTTATCATTGTGGTAGACTTAGTTGTCCTATTTCCATACTTACTTTCAAGATAGGCTTGGACGCCCTATTCCTTTTTTTGCACTTATGTTTTCCACTTAATTCAGCTTTCTTGTGCATAATTTCACCCCTTTAAAATTTTAAATTGAAGTCCAAACTTTCTTTGGTATATTCAATTCAAATTGAGTATTCGCCTGGACTGCCAGTTTGCATGACGATTATCCCCAAAATGCCCTTTCTTTTCCCCAGGGAGAGTTTCTGTTACTCCCCAATGGAAATAACTTCTACTCAATTCAACACTTTGTTCTAGGTCTGTTGTTTTAGAAGTCAGTGTTGGTTTTGTTGATCTTGTCGGTCAACGCCAATACATGCGATGTGCTTGTCCGACACACCACACCTATTGGGATTCCATTTGTTGACCTCACTTTTGGTTGAGGTCTAGTTTCCTGCTTAGTAGCTTAGAGTCTAGCCATAGGAATTTGTCGTAGACTATTCCCAGAGGACTAGAAAGGGACCCTCACCATTAGAAATTCTAAACTCTTCTCTCAACTTGAAGTTCCACATATTGGTCCTGACCTCCAACACTTGGTAGGTGGGGTCAATATGGGGGAGCTCAAGGGGAGTCCCCATAGGACTGCTTAGCTTTAGGGTTGATCCTGGTTGTTGGTCTTGAGTTGGTGCATACCCTGTCACTCACATAAACATTACACTTCCACTCATGACCTTAAGCCTAAGCCTACCTAATTTAGACCCCCTTAACCCTTAGAGAGACTCATGTTGATGGTCCCCTAGACCCACTAGACCTAGGCTAGGGTCTAGCTAAGAACAGTACATGAACTACCTAAAGTAGAGGATTCCATTGTTCCATAGCTTAAATATGGTGGTTGGCATCTTAATTTCACCAAAATACCAAACTAAGCTTTTTGCTCGCAAATCTACCCAATTTACCAAAACACCCCCAAACCCTAAATTTGACCAAAATTCCTAATTTCACCCAAAATACCCATTTTTTTTTAAAATTCATCTCAAACCCTTTGAAATCACTCAAATTGCCCACAACTTCCCAAAATACCCCAAAATTTGCCAAAATTACCAAAGTACCTCCAAATTTGTCAAATTTACAAAAATATCCTTAGTAGCCCAAACTTTCCCAAAACTCTCAAAATGATAATGTCCCTAAAGTCCATTTGGACCCTTCAATTGATTCCAATTTGATCAATTTGACCAACTTTGACGAAAAGCCCCATATTGCCCTTAAAGGCTCAATTTCTCAAAATTCAACCAAGATGTCCACCAATTTAATCTCCAATTTCAATTATAAATTCAAATTCATCATGATGAAACTCAATTCAAAGTAGATATAAGTCTAATGGACCCACATTTGAGTCCAATTTCAACCCAAATAAAAAAAGCCTTAATTTGGCCTAAAACAAAAATCCCACATAACTGAACCCCCAAATCCTTCCAATTGCCCCAATTATGCATCATAAACTCTTTGAAATATTTCCTCATACCAAATTGAACCTTTAAATGGCCTTGTTCAAGCCCTAATTTTACTCAAAACCAACTTGGACAAAAAACCCCCCCAAATTTACCCTAATTTTTCCATATCTCCAAATATCCCCAAATTGAATGACCAAACCCAAAAACTGGCACCCAATTAATGTTGATAACTCTTCATGACATGTCACTAGACCATTTCAAACTCTCAAATTGGTCTTAGCCCAACTCTAGCCCAACTTAAACCCTAGTCTAACACAATATCCCCAAATTGATCAAATGTCCAAATTCCCTCAAATTGGCCCTCCAAATCAAATCAAAATCACTCCAAATCTTTTCCAAACACTTTCTGACAATTTTACATATCATATTGATCAATAAATTGGGCTCAATGTCATGGCTAGCCTAACTCAAACCCAACTTCAAGTCAATTCAGCCCAAATTGAACCCATGCATCAAAATTGATTAAGCCATGCCTAAGTGACCAAATTAAAGATACCAAAACCACCAAACAAAGCTTAGTGACTAGGCTAGACTCACTTAGCCTACCCTAGAAGAGCTATGGACCAATGGTCCCTTGATTAATTGATTTTACCCATTTTTAGCCTAAACTTGAAATATCTTCTCCATCATTGCTTACCCTTGGGAGTTAATCATAATTAACCAACCTCTGACCTCCTAGAGCTTAGAATTGACCAAAACCTAGCCAGCCACTACCTCATCCATGAGAAATAGCCAACCTAAGGGAGGCCTAAATAGTCAAAACCCAAAATTAAACATCCCTAACGTGGCTCACTCCCATGGGCCACTTGAGCCTTTCTTCCTTGCACCTCAACATGCTTTAGCACCCCATTCCCAGTCTTGAGCTCCACCAAGCAGCCATGGCTATAAATGGATCTCTCCACAACCAAAGGAGAGTGTGCTTGAAACCTTGGGAAACACTACCAAAATTCACCAAAGCTTCTTCAAACCTTCCGAAGTGTAATCCCCCTGCTCTTAGCCACCCATAACCACTCTACAGAGCCAATTTATTCACTAAAGTTTGCCCCAAAACTAGGAAAGATTTCTCCAAAGCTCCACAGTGAACCAAACTCTAATTAACTGTGTACACACCATCCCCTGAGTGTGAGAATCTGATTCCCCACAAAAGCCCATCACAGAGAGCCTCTAACATAGCTCTAGACCAACACCTAAAATTGAACTTGATCAAAATAATACCTAGACATTTCATCAGGGCCTAGAACTTTATGTGGAGGTTTGTTGGATCCATTTAAAGCTGTCATAACAATTTAATTGAGGCCTACCTTCTCAGCCAAAGGTATTGAACCTCAACCTTCATCCGAGCCTATTTTGATTCTCCATGTGTTTACTGTATTTCATACTGTATAAGCCATATAAATTTTTTCATCTCGAGTAGATGAATGTTTAGAAACAAATCTCATGTGATTTGGTTGAGTCTAGACAAAGATCTTAAGGTTTTAGATTGAGCGGTTCTCAGTTTAGCTCATTTGGGAGGATGAACAGCGGTCGTTCAATCACGCGTTTATTCAATGGACGGTCATGATGGAGCCAAATAAAGAGATGATATGAGAACAGCGTGCTGAAGAGGTGCTAAGGTGTATGACAGTGTCGAAAGATGGACTGCCATGTGGGTTTTCAGAGCAGTCGTAGGTTGAGGTGGCACCGCGCGTTTAAATAGAAATATCTGAATTTTTTTATTTATTTAAATACCAGAACTTTAAAAGTTCATCTCTTTCTCTAGAAAAATCATAAAAATAAAATAAAAATACCCCCTTACTCAGTGAACAAAGTAGAATAACGTGAACGAAAAATAAAAATTATTTGCTAACTCGCTGATCTTTAATGAATTAAATACTCTCTGGAGTATTTCAATTAATTTTGATTAAGCATTGCTCACCATGGCTTAAAACTTTAGGTGTGAATTCCTCATGACAGAGGGGATGTTCTCTAGTTTTTTTTAAGGTTAGAGGACATCTGTATGCTTCTAACTATAATTTTCATGCTAGAATGGATATTTTGACTAATTTTAATTACATAATTTAAAATACCTCTTGGAAAATTATGAGTATAATTTCAGTAGGTTTCCCATGGTCAGAAAATGTTAGGAAATATGTCATGTTGATTTGAATTATCTTATACATTTCTATAGTTAATTAAATGTATAAATCTTGATTTAATTTATGTAAATTAGATACTAACAAAAAAATTAACAAAATCAACTCCACACTGTGTATAAAAATCATGTTTACTCACTGTAAAAATTTTAAAAATATTTGTCTAAGTTTGAGTACTGAAGTTGATTTTATAAGAAACCTTGTATTTTTGTACAAAAATAATTATATTAAAATAAATGCACTTGGGAAAATTATGACAAGTGTTTTTCTGAGTTCCTTATGATCAAGGGCACTTAAGAAAAATAAAATTTATTTTTGAGAAAATACTTGATTTTTTAGATTCAATTTGAATTTAAAATAATAAAAAATTCAAAATAATACCAAAAGATTTTAAAAATTTTCCTATTTATTTCCTGATCACTTAGAACTGATTAGGATATTTTTCCTAATTTTTCTAAGTTAAAAGATAAATTTTAAAAGCTTAAAAATAAATTTCTCTTATTTTTTCTTTAAAAAAAGTTTAATAAATAAATTAATAAATAATTAAAATACAAAATTAGTTTCTCTAAGTTCTTTGAAGTCAAAGAGGTTTAATAAAAATATAAAGATAATTTTTGTAATTAAAACATTATTTTACAATTAATTAAAATCAGTAAGATTGATTTATAATTAAATAATAATGATGGAGATTTAATTCAAAAAATCATGAAATTTTGTCTAAGTGCTTCTCTAGCCTAGGGGACCTCAAATAATTTTCTCAGAAATAAAAACTTTATTTTGGATAGTTAAGTAAGACAATTTT
The DNA here is from genome assembly GCA_002079205.1 of Phalaenopsis hybrid cultivar. Taxonomy (NCBI): domain Eukaryota; kingdom Viridiplantae; phylum Streptophyta; class Magnoliopsida; order Asparagales; family Orchidaceae; genus Phalaenopsis; species Phalaenopsis hybrid cultivar. The sequence continues at coordinate 67,318 of JXCR01143890.1, forward strand.
GAAAATACTACTTTCTAAATTTAAATAATTAGTTAAATTTAATTAAATTTTAAAGATCCACATTTTCTCCTCTAAAGCTTTAATTGACCCATAGAGAGGACACTCTAAAAATTCTCAAAGTCATTTTAATTTTTATTAATTTGTTATGAGGTAGAGAGCCCCAAATTTGAACGAGTAAATTTAGGTTTTGGTGCCTCAAACAAGATTTATGATTAATCAAAGGGAGGACAGGTAATTTTGATCTGAATGAACATGTTTGGATGATTGAGATAAAATGGGGATTAAATGGTAGGAACTCACTTACCACCTTTTCTAATAAGAAAAAATTATAATTTTCTTAATTTTCATGACCTGGATGTCAATCAAAATTAAATGACACTCAAGTGATGGGTTTGCGTTATAAAGATATTATTTCATTAATTTGAAGCCCATGATTGATGACAATGTGAGCTTTTAATTAGAATGCATGTCATTTAAATCAAAATTCTTCTAGTTATCATTTCAGCTACTGTGATTGTTCAAAGCTTGATAGTGACCTAAGCTTGATATTTAAATTTATTTGATTGGATTCTGATGATTTACACCTTTTTACACTACAAGCCCAAATTCAACTTTTGAAACCAAAACCTTTACTTACTTAGATTTTCCTTAGAGGCATCCACCCACATAACTCTTAAATGAAATATTTATTGATTAATTGAGTGTCCTCACCTTGGGATAAATAAAACATCAAGTTTCCTTGATCAATGAAATAACCTTAGCTTAACCTTGGATGATTAATAAAACAATATGTTAAGTTCAAAATGAACTCAAAATATTTAAGGAAATCTTTAAAGTGATTCAGGGGCATGCTCCAAGCATTTTTGAATCTCTTGAATATCTTGAAGGGAAAATTGAGCTTGCTATATTTTGTTCTAAAATAATCCACTGAGATCTTTTGAGACTCAATAAAGTTATAACTTAGGGTTTGATAGCTATATCTTTATCTACTCCTGTAATTTGAATTCTTTGCAAAATCTTATACATATTGCCAAAGCTAATCTTTCAACTGGAGGAGCGGGAAGAATCAATAGGTACGTTTCTAAGTTATTGCATTTACTTTTTTGTACCTCTTGTTTCTGGCTTGAATGATTAAAGTCACCCTGCATGTAAAAAATAAAACTAAAAAAACTTAAACAAGATAAAATTCACTGTCACAACAGTCAAAATATAAAGCAACTCAAAATTTAATCACAAACAAAACAAAACAAATATTACAACTAAAATAAAACGTCTCTATCAAATGATCGGGAATCCCACGTCTCAATCAAATGATTGAGAATCCCTCGTAGGAGGTGACCTACGGTTTCTTACAAGATTTCTCACGGTCGAAATGAATGTACAAAACTCCATAAATTGTTTTTAATAAATTCATTTGGACGAAGTGAATCCGAAAGAAAATAGTGGTGTCAGAACGAGGGAACCGTTGAATCCCAAGTGATGTCGCTCCAATCAACTTTAATATTCCCCATAATATTTAAGTAGACATAACCTTAAGAAATATTTGATTTGACATTTTGACTTGACAAGTTAGAAAAATTAAACTCGCAATGACGAGGAGCTTGGAGCTAGCATTGTGGGCAGCACGACCATCTTCAACTACAAAACATGCCTACACCACCTAAACTATTATAAAGAATTAAACAACAAGCCATAGGACTTCGAGGTTGTCCGCCTAGTGCCTCATAAATCCTCAACTTTCTTTTAGGCTTTTGTATGGCTCTGCTATACTATATAAGCCATAACCTGTTTTAGGATTCCAAGGTTATCGTTCGTCACGACTAAATCCTCACATATTTCAAGCTATTTGTGGAATTGTTTCACACGAATGTAAGCCCTAATTAATAAAATTGTCTAGATGAAACATTTAAATACTTCTCCTCTAAATTGAAGCTAAACCATAGGATAGACTGGGAAGTCACTGTGATTCTCCTCAAGATCTATGACATCCCCTAGTTCTTCTTCCTTATGATTCCAAAAATAAATGTTCTAAATTTGAAACATTCCACTTTCACACCCCCTTGTTTAATCTCTTTGGAAAATCCTACTTTTTTGACCTCTTTGAAGACAATATGCCCTGATTTTTATCAAGAGTCTTCTTAGATAACTTTGGTTATCTAAGATGTAATTCACTATAAGGGATTGCCTTTATAGGAAACGTTCAACAACTCAGCCTAATATAAACCTTATTTAAATTTCCATATTAAATAGGGGAACTTATCGCTTATAAATAAAATAGTTTCGCAGACCAAATGGATGTCATACATTTCTTAGTTTATTTGATTGAGCCTCACTATAAAGTTATGTGTTTATCTTTTAGGTAGATACTTAGATTGAGGTGTAGCGCTCTTTCATCTAAAATTTGAAAGATATGTGATCAATTTGATTTAATATTTTTTAAATTAAAAATATGTATGCAAATTAAGAATTCCATCCAAAGAGACCGATTTCGATTCCACTGAGATCTGATTGCGATTCCACTGACCGACAGCTTCTACAGAACCCACCTAAAATTAGTGCCAATAGCTTCTGGTGACTATGATGGGGACTAGTTTCTCACTCTATTTAAATCAAAGAACATTTTCTTCATACATCGATAATGTGTCCATGTCCCTTATGGACCAAATTACCCTTCTTTCGTTGGCATACTTCACCCATTTCTTTCTTGGGTAAGTACGGTTAACTCTTTCGGACTTCAAGACCGTCTGCTCAACCATCCTTCAAAAGAGAGGATCGGGAGTTCAATAGGAATTTTAATCTTTTTGTGGGTTCAGACCCCCAATAAGTGTGTTGGTGGACTAGTTCTATCTGGGCATTATCTGATGTGAAGTCAGTCCCGCACTGGGACCCAAACATCACTTTAACTTTAGAGTTTAGTTTGTTATTTTGCAAATTAAATAGAAATTATGTCGTGCTGCGCTTGCTCGTTGAACCTTACTTATATAATTAATTGAATTCTCCTATTTTCAAGTTTACTTTTATTAAATTCTGAAATATTTTTCACAAACAATTTTTAAAATAAAAGACTTGCCCTGTCTATAGATTGACCTTTGTTAATTTTAGTGCTCACACTATAATTACAAGGTATTGACCAAATAACTAACCCCAGAGCTTTCTTTTTAAAGCTGATGCAATGGCGTTCCCCATGCTCACTTTCTCATGCAACCTGCAAAAGAGCCGTGATGCCTGCAATGTCACCTCTACCATCAAGTTTGGAGCTAGATTCGATGAACTGGAAGTCGTGCTCGGAAAGGCTCCCTTTGTCATAATGAAAGTTACCGCTCTGGAGGTTCAGGAGCTGTCACTTGAGTTCAGCCTAAACTGTCCCCGGGATTTCCCTTCCTACAAGAAGATAAATACTACTACCCCAGCACCTGTTAAGCCTGTTGTTCCCACTTTTGCTAAAAGAAAAGAGGTCATTGTTGACCTCACTTTTAGTGAAGGTCTTGTAATAACATTCGTAGACCAAATTCAACTTTGAAATCTTATGACTTAAGATTTTTAGACAGATTTAAAAGACTTGAAAATGATCATTGTGATCATCAAGATAAAGGATTTACCAACATTGACTTCTTTGAATATATCTAGGGTCTTTAAAACCCTAAATATTGAAATAACCCTCAAAGCACTCTATTTAGATCTTGACAATGACAATACCATAAATTGATCAGATTAGTGGTCCTAATCTGGTCAAATTTTGACTTAATGATTACCATAATATTCATAGAGTCAACATTGATACTTGATTGTTTCAATTTGTCAACTTTGACCCAAATAGTCAATTTTGGTCAAACTGGTCAATTTTGGTCAAACTAGTCAAATTTGATCAATTTGGACTAGTGAATCAGTTCAAACCCTGAAATGATCAAATTAGATCATTCGATCATTGCAAAACACCAAAATGGTTAAGTTGGACCATTTTGTCAACTACAGACACCATTGACCAACTAATAGTAAAAATGACTAAAGTGAAACTCCATGGTCACCACATTGACCATATTGGTAGACTTTTGACCACATTGACCATGTTGGTAGACACTTGACCTAAAAAGACAAATTTGTTCCAGATGGTCAATTCATGACCTACTGACCAATACATTGACCACACTAGTCAACTGTTGATCCAAATTGTCAAACTTGGTCAAAATGGTCAATCCATGACCAATGACCACGACATTGACCCAATGACAACCCCATTGACCACCAGGTCAATCCAATCAACAAATTGATAAAATTTGACTTATTTTTATCAATTCAAGACATTAAAATGGTCAAACATAACCATTTAGTCAACCTGGGTCAAATCTAAGTTATACCATCAAAACCATCATCCCATGACTAATCCAACCACCAAATCGTTAAATTAGTCATTACAAACAACCTTGGACCCATAATGGACAACATTGTTCAAACATGTTTAACCAAGTCAACTTTGGTCGAATTAGGTCAAACTCACCTTTTTTGTCAAAATTTGATATTTTCATCAAATATTTTTATTCTCTTAATTAATTAATCATTTAATTAATTAATGAGAGTAAATAAAAACTCACGGATTAAGCTCGTGGCAAGACAAATCCATGGTAACCTCAAAACCATATTTTAAATTTAAATCCTAAATTCAACTCATGAGGGATCATTAATGGGTCACCCATGACCCATGGAATCTCTCATAACAACTCACAACCCATAAGAAACATTTATGGGCCACCATGGTTAGCCTAGGTTAATGCTCATAATGAGATTATCATAAATGGGTAAAGAGGTGGCATCTCTTTATAAATGGCTTATGGAATGGCTTGGTTGAGCACCACTCACCTCAACCATTCTCCAATGAAGAAAGATTACCCTAAACTCTATCCCATTCATAATTAAAGAAATCATGAACATGACATTAAAATTAAGAGAAAGGGGGATATGTGTCAGCACATCCACAAATACATTGAATGACCAATAAACTTATATGGTGAAGGTTGATTCAGACCATTTGAGTTGCCTTATTTTCCATCCAAGTTAGTCAATAAAGGGGAGCCAAAATATGAGCTTAAATATCAATTTAACGGAAAACCCATGGGGATAATGCATTAGAAGTTACGTCCCTAATTATTCCTGGCCAGAAGACTTATCCACATGCTAGATACAACTTCCATCTCCTTCCCCAAGTGAACCTAAGTTCCATAGCCACCATGAATGGCTATATATAGGACCAAACCCGTCAAGTACATAGGAGGAGGACCCAAACACATTGCCCAATTCCAAATGCTCCCAATAGCAAATTTCCTTCCCACTCTCTATGTAATTGATTCCCCTCTGAATCAAGCCTTCAAACCCATTGCTCTGTTCCAATTTAGTTAAATAGAAATCCCCAAAAATAGGACATTTTTTGGGTCGAATAAAAACCCCCGCCCAATCATCAAATTAACTCCTCCTACACCTTACCTAAGGTGTAAGAAGAAGATTCTAATCAAAATTGGCTCTTCCCTTGAGCTCTGACCTGCTTCTACATCAAGCCGTGAGCCCCTTTTGGTGAACTTTTGCTCGGACCCAAATTCACCTCAAATTAGACCTACCAGGAGCTTCGCAAGCACCTAACAATTTGTCCTATCAAATTTGTTTTAGCTCATCAAACCAAGGTATGGCCAAATTAAACTAATTTGCATTCGGTTTGGACCTTTGTGAAATGAACAAATTCAAAACAACTAAAAATCCGTATGGATATGTTTGTTTTGCCATGATGAAGCATATGATCTTACGCTTAGATCACGGACGGTCCACGGGAAATGCCTATTTGGGGACGATGACGAGATGTCGTCCATTTTTATCTATTAAAAATGGATAGTTGAGATCCCGTCAGACCACAGATTTGTCCATATGAACCGGATAAAACCACGGGCCACGTGGCTGTCTGCATGGAAACCCTACCCAATCAAACAGCGCCACTTACGCGCTCAACTAATACGATGATTCAGTCAGCTTTTGCGGGGATAAATAAAAAGTCTAGATTTTCTTATTTAATTAAATTCTGAAATCTTGAAAAATTTACATCTTTGCACAGAGAAATCACAAAAATACAACAAAAATACCTCTGAACTCAGGACAGTAAGTAGAATATTTTGGATAAGAAATTAGGATTTAATTAATTATAATTAATTTTAAATTAATTAATTACTCTCTAGAGTATTTTAATTATTAAAAAATATTTATAATTTTAAAAATTCTAAAATTTGTTTGGAATTATCTTTACGTCCTTAGTAATCTTCCATAATTTTTCTAAGGCCATAAAAATTCTCTAGGCATTAATTTCTTAATTTTTTTCAAAATTTGTAATTATCCTTAAAATAATTATAAAAAATGAAGAAATTGGGAATTTAAATTTGAAATGGTTAAAAAACTTTGGGCGACACCTTTAAACTCTAAAATGACAAATTCTTGACCATTTTCAAATTTTTTAAATGACATTTCACCCCTAGGGTCAAAATTGTAAAATTTAAAAAATTTACATAATTACCCTACATCTTTTAGATTGGACATTAGCCTTAGTGAAACTTAGAGTTAACTATACTCTAATATTTAGAACTAAATGACATAGGGTCTAATTCACATTCTCATGACCATTGAGTCTAACCTCATAGACTCAATATGACAAGACATTTAAATCTAGACCTGTTATGAATTAAAGTCAAATCAAACAAGACATGTAGACTTCCTCTAGGTGAACCCAAAACTCTAACTAGGTTTAAACCACCGCATTTAAATCTAATTAAACCTTAGCTAAACCTTAACTACATTAGGTTTAACTTAACAACCCCTAATTAGTTCTAAATCACAATTATACCAAATTAAACCCTAGTCAAACCTTAACTACAATAGGTTTAACCTAACTAACCCTAGTTAGGTCTAAACCACATTTAGAACTAATTAAACCATTTCTAGACCTTAACTACATTAGGTTTAACTTAACAATATCTAATTAGGTCTAAACCACATTGAAACCTAATTAAACCATAGTTAGACCTTAATTACATAAGGTTTAACTTAACAAATCCTAATAAGGTCTAAACCACATTTAGACCTAATTAAACCTTAGTTAGACCTTAACTAAAATAGGTTTAACTTAAAAAACCCTAATTAGGTCTAAACCACCATTAGACTTAATTAACTAGTTAGACATTAACAATAGTAGGTTTAACTTAACAAACCCTAATTAGGCCTAAACCACATTTAGACCTAATTAAACCGTAATTAGACCTTAACTACATTATGTTTAACTCAAAAAATCTTAGTTAGGTCTAACCCTTATTAGACCTAATTAATTAATTAAACTTTAGTCAAACCTTAACTATAATAGGTTTAACCTAACAAACCCTAATTAGGTCTAAACCACATTTATACCTAATTAAGCATTTGTTAGACCTTAACTACATTAGGTTTAACTTAACAAACTCTAATTAGGTCTAAACCACTTTTACACCTAATTAAACCTTAGTTAGACCTTAATTACATTAGGTTTAACTTAACAAACCCTAATTAGGTGTAAACCAGATTTAGACCTAATTAAACCTTAGTTAGACCTTAACTACATTAGGTTTAACTTAAAAAACCCTGATTAGGTCTAAACCACCATTAGACCTAATTAACTAGTTAGACGTTAACTACAATAGGTTTAACTTAACAAACCCTAATTAGGCCTAAACCACATTTAGACCTAATTAAACTTTTGTTAGACCTTAACTACATTAGGCTTAACTTAACAAACTCTAATTAGGTCTAAACCACATTTAGACCTAATTAAACCTTAATTAGACTTTAATTACATTTGGTTTAACTTAACAAACCTTAATTAGGTCTAAACCACATTTAGGCCTAATTAAACCTTAGTTAGACCTTAACTACAATAGGTTTAACTTAAAAAACCCTAATTAGGTCTAAAGCACCATTAGACCTTATTAACTAGTTAGACGTTAACTACAATAGGTTTAACTTAACAAACCCTAATTAGGCCTAAACCACATCTAGACCTAATTAAAGCCTAATTAGAACTTAACTACATTACGTTTAACTCAACAATTGTTAGTTAGGTCTAACCTTTATTAGACTTAATTAATCAATTAAACCTTACCAAAATTAGGTTTAACTAACACTTAAACCCAATTAGACTTACGCCCTATTAAGTCTAATTAATTTATTAAACTTTACTTAAATTAGGTTTAATTAACCTTTAAACCCAATTAGACTTAACCCTTATTAAGTTTACTTAATCAATTAAACCTTACTTAAGTTAGGTATAATTAACCTTTAAACCTAATTAGAGTTAACCTCTATTAAGTCTAATTAATGAGTTAAACCTTACATAATTTAGATTTAATTAAATATAAACCCTAATTAGGTCTAACCCCTATTAGACCTAGGTAATCAACTTAAACCTTAATTATATTAGGTTTAAGGAAAATTAAACAATAATTAAGTTTAATCCAATAAGAATTAATTAACCCTTAAGCCTTACTTACATTTGGCTTAAACATCATTTAAACCATAATTAAGTCTAATTCAATTAGACTTAATTAACCCTTAAGCTTTACTTACATTAGGCTTAAACAACCTTTAAACCATACTTAAGTCGAACCTAATGTGACTTAATTAACCCTTCAGCGTTACTTACATTAGGCTTAAAATAACCTTTAAAAAATAATTAAGTCTAACCCAATTAGACTTAATTAACCCTTAAGCCTTACTTAGATTAGGCTTAAATAATCTTTAAACCATAATTAATTCTAACTCTATTAGACTTAATTAATCTCTAAGCCTTACTTACATTAGGCTTAGACAACCTTTAAACCATAATTAAGTCTACCCTAATTAGAATTAATTAATCATTAAGCCTTACTTACATTAGGCTTAAAAAACCTTTAAACCATAATTAAGTCTAACCTAATTAGACTTAATTAATCTTTAAACCTTAAGTTCAACCCAAATTTAACCTAAGTTAACTTAAACCTTTGGTTCAATCCACATTGAACTTAAATCAAACCTTCCACTTAGGTTCAACCCTACTTGAACCTAATTCAATACCAAACTGTAGGTCCAACATATACTAAACCTAAATCAAACCATAAACTCAGGTTCAATTCAAATTGAACTTAGGCCAACATAAACTTGAGGTTCAATTCAAATTGAACCTAACTCAACTCAACCCTTAAGTCTTAACTACATTAGACTTAAGTCAATTCAATCTCTTAAGTTCAACTTACATTGAACTTAAAACAACCCAACCTTAAAGCCTAACTACATTGGACTTAAACCACTTTTCAACTCTTAGATTCAACCTGCATTGAACCTAAATCAACTTAAGTCCTAACTACATTGGACTTAATCTTTAGGTTCTATCTACATAGAATCTAAAACATTTAAAGTCTTAAGTACATTGGACTTAAACCATTTCCAATTTTAGGTTCTACCTTCATTGAAACTAGAACATCTTAAGTCCTATCCACATTGGACAAAAAACTTTAGGTTCTACCTACATTGAAACCTAGAATCATTTTCGGTTTCACTGACATTAAACTTAAATCTTAGGTTTCAACTAAACTCTTCAGGTCTAATCGAAATATGACCTAAAACAAATGACATCATAAAAATCTAACTCACCAACATAAACAACATAAAATTCATCTTAAAAGACATTAAAATTTAAACTAGAACATCTATGTTCAGATTTATGAAGATCTCTCGGATGACGCAATCAATGGTTGCTGACAGCAATCTTCCGATCTTAGGACTAAGTAAATCTGAATATTTTACGGCCCTGGGATGACGGAGCCATAGAAATCTTGACCGAGTCATTTAAAAATTATTTAACCAATTAAATGAAAAATTAAATGACCAATTCAAATTGACAAATCTGATAACATGGTTTTATGCTTATCATGTTCTCTTTTGGAGGTTTATTGAAGACATGAAAACAACATTTCACTCTAGATTTCCTTTGCATGTTATAGGGTGTGCTAACTCTGTTTTGTAGGACGACATTCAAAAGCAGAATTTCAAGACAACAAAATTAGATAAAAACGAACATAACAAAATAAAACGACATAAAAAAAAATTACTTGACATGACAAAAACATAAACAAAAACAAAACGACACGACATGACAGAAACAAAATAAAAAAAAAATGACATGACATGACATGACATGGAAAAAATAAAATATTTAAGGTAGAATCCGATTCTTAGAAATCTATCACCCTAAAATTAAGACCTCGACATTTCTTAGAAGAACGAATGTTAACGTTAATCATTAGTTTTCTTAGGTAAGTTTAGAATTGCCTAAGATATAATGAACTATAGGAGCTTGCTCCTATAAGAAAATAAAGAATTCAAAATAGGTGATCAATTTAATTCTCTGGTTATCAAACCTTTTTTGTGGTTTACCTTATATGAGAAGTTGACCTTCTAGATTTCTTCTCCATAAGTTTACCACCCAACATTTCTCTTATTTTCTATCATTATCTGTTCTTTCCGTTTCTCCTGAATCCTTAATACCTAAGGATCTTTCACTTGATCCAAAAGATTTGGGTAAATTGGAGAATATGGAAAAAAATAGATAAATAGAGTGGTGACTCCTTTGAATCAAAAGACAGCACATCTTGAAGGCAAAAAGAGAATTGGCAGCGAATGACGAGTTCTGGGTGCCATCAAGAGTTTGTCAACTCCACTGACAAGGTTTTCTCTCCTCATCTCTTGTTAAATCATTCGTTCTTTTGACAGGTAGAATTATCTTTCCCACATTTTAACTCTACAAAATTAAGAGTTAAAATGAAATGATATTTTCAGATATTTTGTCTTTTGACAGGTGGGATTATCTTAGTGAAATTTTAACTCTATAACATTAAGAGTGAAAATTATATGATATCTGCAGATATTCTATCTTTTAACATATAGAATTATCTTTCCTAAGATTTAACTCTACAACATTAAGAGTTAAAACAACAGAACATTCTAACATATTCTATCCTCTAACAGGCATAAATCTTACCCAAATATGACATTCTTAAATATCTATCTTTTGATAGATAGAATTATCTTTCCTACATTTTAACTCTATGAAATTAAGAGTTAAAATCTCATTTTAAGATATTGTATCTTTTGACAGGTAAAATTATCTTACCCAGACACGACATTCAAAGATATTCTATCTTTTGACAGATAGAATTATCTTTCCTAAGTTTTAACTCTACAACATTAAGAGTTAAGATAACATGACAGTCTAAGATATTCTATCTTCTAATAGATAGGATTATTTTACTCAGAGATGACATTCTCAGATAATCTATCTTTTGACAGACATAATTTTTTTTCCTACATTTTAACTCTACGACATTAAGAGTTAAAATCTCATTATAAGATATTCTATCTTTTGACAGGTAGAATTATCTTTCCCAGACACGACATTCAAAGATATTCTATCTTTCGACAGATAGAATTATCTTTCCTAGGTTATAACTCTACAACATTAAGTGTTAAAATAACATAACAGGTAGGATTATCTTACTCAGATATGACATTCTCAGATATTCTATCTTTTGAATGACAGAATTATCTTTCCTACATTTTAACTCTACGACATTATGAGTTAAAATATAATTCTAAGAAATTCTATCTTTTTATAGGTAGAATTATCTTACCCAAACATGACATTCTAAGATATTCTATCTTTTGACAGATAGATTTATCTTTCTCAAGTTTTAACTCTACAACTTTATGAGGTAAAAAAACATGACAGGTAGGATTATCTTATCCAGATATGACATTCTTAGATATTCTATCTTTTGACAGATATAATTATCTTTCCTACTTTTTAACTCTATGAAATTAAGAGTTAAAATCTCATTCTAAGATTTCTATCTTCTGATAGGTAGAATTATCTTATCCAGACACGACATTCTAAGATATTATATCTTTTGACAGATAGAATTATCTTTCCTAAGTCGTAACCCTACAACAATAAGAGTTAAAGTAACATGATAGTTAGGATTATCTTACCCAAATATGACATTCTCAGATATTCTATCTTTTGACAGATAAAATTATCTTTCTTACATTTTAACTCTATGACAATAAGAGCTAAAATCTCATTATAAGACATTCTATCTTTTGATAGATAGAATTATCTTTCCCAAATTTTAACTCTAAGTGTTAATGTCTCATAACATTCTCAAATATTATATCTTTAGACATATAGAATTATCTTTCCCAAATTTTAACTCTAAGAGTTAAAATCTCATGACATTCTACAGTATTCTATCATTTGATAGATAGGACTATCTTACTTAATTTCAACTCTTTGAGTTATCTACGATAAATCACAACAGACATACCATGAAAAATTACAAGAGACATACCTTAATAATGATAACAGACATACCATGCAGTCACAACAGACGTACCATGATAATGACAACAGGCATACCATGACAATGACAAGAGGCATACCATGATAATGACAACATACATACCATGATAATGACAACAAACATAACCTAACAAAGACAACAGACATACCAGAACAATGACAATATAAATATCACGACAATCATAACTGACATACCATGATGTTCAGACATTTTTTAATATTCATTACAGAAGTTTCATGAAAATCACGATAGATATTTCATAATATTCACAATGGAAATTCCATAACATTTACTTCATGATAAACACGATAGAAATTCTATAACTTCTACGACAAACATTCCATGACATTCACAATGAAGATTCAAACATTCCTTGATATTTATGATAGACATTCTCTGGCATTCATGACATACATTTACGACATATATTACATGACATGTATGATAGAGATTCCATGATGTCTATGATAGACAGGCATTCTGTGATATTCATAATAGACATTCTATAGCATTCACGACTGATGTTCCATGACATATATGATAAAAATCCCATGATATCTACGATAGATATTCCATAATAACCATGACAGATAGATATTCCATGATATTCATGATAGATAGACATTCTATGATATTCATGATAGATAGACATCCCGTGATATTCATGACAGACAGACACTTCATAACATCTTCTATGACAGACAGACATTCCATGATATTCATGACAGACAGACATTCCATGATGTTCATGAGAGACAGACGTCCCGTGATATTCATAACAGACAGAAATTCCATGATATTCAGAAATTCCATGATATTTATAACAGATAGACATTCCATGATATTTATAACAAACATTCCATGATATCTAAGATAGACAAACATTCCATAATATCTATGACAGACAAACATTCCATAATATCTATAACCGACAGACATTCCATGATATTCATGACAGACAAACATTCCATAACATCTATGATAAAAAAATATTCCATAATATTCATGATAGATAGACATTCCATAACATATATGACAGGAAAGCATTCCATAAAATCTATGATAGACAGACATTCCGTAATATTCATGACAGACAGACATTCCATAGCTTCTATGATAGTCAGATATTCCATAATATCTATGATTGATATTCCATAATATAGATGGACATTCTAAGTAATTTAAGATAGACATTCAGTTATATCTATGACAAACATTTTAGGATAGACATTCCATTAAATCTATGACAAACTCCAAGTTTACAAAACAAGTCTAAAACCATTTGACATGGTGCATTACCAGAACTTCTGTGATGGGCCTCTGAAATTGATCTGTTCTTATCTCCAAGATTCTGACATATCAAACAATCATTAACAAAAAGATAATCTAGAAAGGAGTAATCAAAAAAAATTATGACATTTTGAAATGCCCTAATAATTGGGTCCTTTACTTTTATAAATCATCGGACTGAGCCCTAAATAAATTTCAAAAAATAAAATTGTGTTATCAAAATACAAGTAATTGACTAAGGATATTACGAGCCTTATAATCTCATGCCAAGTGATTGGGTCCTTGCTTTTGAGTGAGTTATAATAGCTCTGAATTTATCTTAAAAAGTTTTTGAGAATTATTAATTAGGGAAGTTTGGACATTTAAAACCCTTAAAATATGCCCTACCAAAACTAGTAATTCTTTGAGAAGAAGCATGAGGAAAGCATGAAATCAAAAATTAGTTTCTGAATTCAGACATTCAAAATACTTAAAATGCTTCACCAGATATAGTAAAAATTTGAGGAGGGCATAAAATAAAAAATTGGTGTTCAGACATTCAAAACCTTTAATATGCTCCCAAAAAAAAGTTAAAAAATTGATGTGGGCATAAAATAAAAAATTGGTGTTCGAACATTCAAAACCCTTAATAAGCTCCACAAAACATAATCTCTTGAAAAAATCAAGGTGGGCATAAAATCAAAAATTGGTGTTTGAATTAAGACATTCAAAACCCTTAAAATATGTTCTACCCAATATAGTAATTCTCTGAGAAGAAGCTTGAGGTGAGCATGAAATCATAAATTGGTGTCCAAACTCTCTCCTAATTAATTAAACTTTAGAAACCAAATTAAGAAAATTTTCTTAATATTATATTCAGGAGAAAAATTAAGTGATTTTTCCCTTTGGTCGACTATTAATTGGCTTAGATATATCTTTAGAAAATATATCTTTAGAAAATAAAAATATTTTGATCATATAAAAAAAAAATTAAAATCTACCTAGACCCAGAAAGAGGGAACTAAGGTAGAAGATAGAGTTATTGGAAAATTGAAGTTCGCGAACATGAAAATCATTTCTGAAAGACAATCTGAATAACCTTGAAAAGAAAATAGTGAGAGGTCTTAGACACATTCGGGAGAATCCTTTTAGTCGGTTGTTAGTCAAAGAGTTTTTACCCCAATTAGCAGGTAATTTTTGAAAAATATTATGAGAAAAAAAACATAATGACCCGTTTGTAAACTGGGAAACAAAAGACAAAAAAAAAATGATGACATCCACTCAACTTCACAAAAACAACATAAAATTGATTCTCAATCTTCACAAAAACTAAATGACAAACATGGACAAAAAATAAACACCTTCAAAAGATTTAAGCATGACAAACATTAAGAATTCAAAACAAATCAGTCAACTCTACGTGTTTTCTTACACATACTTCTCTGTTATTGGATGTAAGACCTTTCTGACATGGGCTTTCCTTTAGTTTTTCTTATGGGATAGGATATAAGTGTCCTAGTATTCCATTCTGAGACAGACATATCGACATCTTTGAGAAGTACTATAAGACCCCCTTATGGAATCTACTCTCCTACTATTGGAAATAAAGACTTTCAAGATAGGGAGCTTAGGCTTTCAAGTAGTTAATCCCTTGAGATAGATTTTAAATCGTATAGCATTCCCTCTCAAAACTGACAGACATTGATATTTGACATCTCTAGGTTGTAGTATAAGACCTCCTTATGACATCTGCCCTCCTACTATTATAAATAAAGACCTTCCTGATAGGGAGCTTCGGCTTTCTAGTAGTTAATCCTTTGATATAGAATGTAAGTCGTATAGAATTCCTCTTAAAATTGACAGAAAATGACATTTGACATCTTTAGATTGTAGTATAAGACCTTGTTACAACATATACTCTCCTAATTATTGGATACAAGACCTTTGTGATAAGGAGTTATGGCTTTCCATTAGTTATTCTTTTGAGAAAGGATATAAATCATATAACATTCCTTCTCAAAATTGGCATATCAACATTTGACATTTCTGAGAAATGGTATGGAATCCATTCTCTCTCTAGCTATAGGAAACATGGTGTTCCTTTAGCTCTTCCTTTGAAAAAGGATATAAGTCGTATAGAATTCCTTCTCAAAATTGACATATCAACCTCTGACATTTCTAAGAGATGGTATGATATCCATTCTCTCTTTAACTATAGGAAATATGGTGTTCCTTTAGCTCTTTCTTTGAGAAAGGATATAAGTCGTAACATTACTTCTAGAAAATCAACATACCGACATCTGACATTTCCGAGAGATAGTATGGTATGTATTCTCTCTTTAGCTATAGGAAACATGGTGTTCCTTTAGCTCTTTCTTTGAGAAAGGATATAAGTCGTACAACATTCCTTCTCAAAATCTGACATATCAACATCTGACATTTCTGAGAGATGGTAAAGATAGGATATAAGTCGTATAGCAATCCTTCTCAAAATTGACAGATAGACATCTGACATTTCCGAGAGATTGTATGATATACATTCTCTCCTTAGCTAGAAAACATGGCATTTCCTTTAATATTTTCTTTGAGATAAGATATAAGTCGTACAACATTCCTTCTCAAAATCGACAGACCGACATCTGACATTTCCAAGAGATGGTATGGTATCCATTCTCTCCGTAGCTAAGAAACATGGTGTTTTCTTTAGCCTTTTCTTTGAGATAAGATATAAGTCATATGACATTCCTTCTCAAAATCGAAGGACCGACATCTAACATATCTAAGAGATGGTATGATATCCATTCTCTCCTTATCTAGGAAACATGATGTTTCCTTAAGCTTTTCTTTGAGATAGGAATTAAGTTGTATAACATTTCTTCTAAATATCGACAAACCGACATCTGACATTTCCGAGAAATGATATGGTATCCATTCTCTCTTTAGTTATAGGAAACATGGGGTTCCTTTAGCTCTTTCTTTGAGAAAGGATATAAGTCGTATAACTTTCCATCTCAAAATTAATGAATCGACATCTTACATTTCCGAGAGATAGTAGGTTATCTATTCTCTCTTTGGCTATATAAAACATGGTGTTCTTTTAGCACTTTCTTTGAGAAAGGATCTATGTCGTATAACATTCCTTTTCAAAAACCGACATATCAACATCTGACAATTCTGAGAGATGGTATGGTATCTATTCTATCCTTAGACACAGGAAACATGACATGCCTTTATCTCTTTCTTTGAGAAAGGATATAAGTCATGTAGCGTTCCTTCTCAAAATTGACATATTGATATCTCACATACCCGAGAGGTGGTATGGTATCCATTCACTCACTAGCTATTGAATATAAGACCTCCTGACATGAAAGCAGGGCATTCCTTTTGACATAAACCTTTCCTGACATAGGATAATGTTTATCTTGTAGTCTTATCACTCCTTTATGCAATACTCATATAGAAAATATGAGATCTCATTTAAGGGAATATGACATTTATTCTCAAAATTATCAATAACCGAAACTTCATAAACTATTCGTCACATTTCGATCAACGTCAATATGTGCGGCATACTTAACAATTATTCCACACATATTGGGGGCCCATTTGTTGACCTCACTTTTAGTGAAGGTCTTAAAATAACATCCTGTTGACCTCACTTTTGGTTGAGGTTTAGTTTTTCCACTTTAGTAGCCTAAGGTCTAGTCATAAAACCTTCGTATTGACTACTCTTAAAATACTAAAAAAGGAACCCTCACCATTAGAAATTCCAAACTCTTCTCTACTCAACTTGAAATTCCACATATTGGTCCTAACCTCCGGCACTTAGTAGGTGGGGTCATTACGGGGGAACTCAAGATGAGTCACCATTAGGACTGCTGGACCTTAGGGTTGACCCTGGGGGTTGGTCTAGGGCATAAGGTACACACTTGCACTCACAATCACTCACAAACCTAAATTTAAACTTCTAGGTTTTGGTCCCTTGATACTTTTGGGAGACTCATGTAGGTGGTCCCCTAAACCCACTAGCCCTAGGCTAGGGTCTAGCTAAGACCATTACATAGAGGACCCAAATTGGGCTTTCCATTGGTCCATGGCTTTTTGATGGTGGTTGGCACTCCAACTCTACGAAGATTCCCAACCTAGCCGTTTGCCCCTAAACTACCCCAAATTACCTATATACCCTTGGGACCCCAACTTTGGCCAAAATTCCAAAATTTACCCAAAATACCCAAGTTGGTTCAAAAACCATTTCAAACACCTTCAAAACACCCAAACTACCCAAAATCACCAAAACTTGCGAAATTACCAAAATACCCCTCCTTAGCCCGAAATTCCAAAAATTCCAAAAAATTCCAAAAATTTCCAAAACCTCCAAAATATTCCTAATTCCATTTTATTCAACTACTACATGACTCAATTTGGCCAATTTGACCATCTTTGGCTAAAATCTCCAAATACCCTTTTAAAGACCAATTTTTCCCCAAATCTACCTCAAATGTCCAACAATTCGATCCTAATATTCCCAAATTTCCATCCCAAACTCAAATTCACCCTCAATGTGACCAAAATAAACTAAATCCAAGCTCAAATGGTTCGTCCTTTTAGCCCAATTTTGATATAGGTCAAACCCCCAATTTGGGTCACATGACCTAATCTCACCAAATTGAACCCATAGCCCACTCAATTGGCCACAATTTATGCTCTAAACTTTTCATAACATTCCTAAACATGAAAATTGACCTTCAATTGGCCTTGGTGAAACCTCAATTTCACTTAATTTCAACCCAAGTCCAAAAAAAGCTACAAATTTTGCCCAACTTGACTATGTTCCCAAATTTCACCAAATTAATTGCCTTAACCCCAAAATTGGCATGCAATTCATGTTGAAAACTCTTCATGGTATTCTTATTGACCATTTTAAATAATCAATTTATACTTAGCCCAAGTCTAACATAATCTGATCCCAATATTAGCCCAACATGCCCAAATTGACCAGATCTCTAAAATTCTTCAAATTGACCCCCAAATTGAACTCAAAACCCTTTCAATCCTTCACCAAAATTGTTCCTTACAATCACCTACACCAAATATAATAATTAATTAGGCCAATTTGCATGGCTTGCTGAGGCCAAACCCAAGTTTTGGTCATTTGAACCTACTTGGACCCATGCACTAAATGTAGCCTAGTCACCCCAAAGACATCAAATTAACTCCACCACAACCATTAGTTGGTCCCTAAGAGTGAACGAAAAACCATCTAACCCAAGCTAGATGAGCCATGGAACAAGGGTCCCTAAAATTAAGAGATTTGATTTCCATTTTTCCTTAGGCTTAAGATATCTTTGCGAAAATAATACCTCATTGCAATAAATTGTTGTGACATATTCCCCTAGGTTCCCTGAGCTCCTAGCCACCTCCCCCTGCCTTGGCCTAGTCACGAGAGAAGCCAAAATCGAGAACCACCCCCTCTTAAATTTCACCCAAATAACACCCAGAGGCCACCTCACTCAAATCAAATGATAGAGCTCCTGCGCCCTCCGCCTAAGCATCACAATACACCCAAACATTGGCCCTGAGAGTCACCCCTTAGCCATTTTTATAAAAAACTCACCTCCATGGCCATGTGAGGTGTGCTGAAATTTCATCTAAGATACTTCCCAAAATTGATCTCAAAGCCTCTATGGGACCTCCTCAGTGCAATCCAACCACCACGTTGCCCTGAATCCTCTTGCGGAGCCCAATTTTGAGCTTTAATCTCTGCCTAAAACCAAGACAGAGCTCATTACACTCCTACACACCACAAAAATCAATTTAAACTCATCCACACCTTCATCACAATGAGATAAGGAGAAGCCCCATCAATTTCCCCTTCCATAGAGCCTCTAGCATAGCTCTAGACCAACACCTAAAATTGGGCTTGGTTGAATTCCTACCTAGGCTTTGTACCTAAGCAAGAGGCTTAATCTCTAGCCTCATTAGACCCCAACAAATGTGCCAAGCACCTCTAATCAAAGCTTCACTTCTCAGAGCCAATGTATTGATCTCCTCTTCCTCCCTAGCCTATTTTGATTCTCCATTTGATTAGGCTTGATTTAATTGTATGATTACTGTATGAATATGTTCGTCTGACTTAAACTAGTATATAGGATCAAACCCGAAGTGATTTGGCTGAATCTAGGTCAAGATCTTAGGGTTTTAGTATGGACAGTCACTAGATCACTCTATCTGGGATGATGATGGGGAGCCGTCTGATCGCGCGTGTATCGGATGGATGGAGGAGATCAAGCCAGACAACACTTCCTTACATGAACCGCGGGCCGAGTCAGCGATTACATGGATAGCAGAGTCCAACCAGAGCGCGCCAAGCTTGCCTTCGGAGCTTCCTAGGATCCAGTCAGCACCGCACGTTTAAATCCATAAATAGGGAATTTAAAAAATTAGAAAATGATCCCTAACGTTAAAAATTCATATCTTGGTGTATTAAAATAACAAAAATAACATAAAAAAACCTTCTATTTTAGTGAATAGAGGAGAATAATGTGGAAATAATTCAGAGTCCATTTGATGAATATTTTATTTTTAATTTATTTAACACTGATTTGAATGTTTTGATTCTCCATGCATGTAGTAATATCACAATGACTTAAAATTTTAGCATGTTGTTGCCTCTGTCTTAGAGAACATCCTCTGATTTTTTTAAAGTCATAGGAAGTCCCTAGACAGAGATCCATATTTTTAAATTCTATGTTTACTATTTGCGTAAATTGATCATGATAATTAGCATGTTGCTTAGAAAATTCCAAGAAAATTTTGGAAGGTTCACTATGACCAGAGGACCCTTAGGAAATAATTTCATTGGTTAAGTCATTAAGAATACACTTAATCTTCACCAACCCTAAAATACAAAGAAATTTAATTTGGGTAAAATAGACATCTAAATGACTTAATTTTTGGTCTCCACCAAAATATAAACTTTAGAGAACTTCCCATACAAATTTCAAAGCATTTTGAGTCCATTTGATGGCTTAAATTGATTTTTCAAGTTAATTAACATTTTTGGCACTAAAATGATTTTTAATAATTAAAATATAACTTGAAAAATTATAAAACTTTGTTTTTGGAGTTCTCAGTGATCAGATAAATTTTATAAAAAAAATTTGAAGTAAAAAAGAAACTTCATTTTTAGCCAATTTAAATATTTAAAATAATTAAAAAATGATAAAAACACAAAAAATAATAAAATTCATGAAAATATTCTAGCATGCTTTCTAAGAATTTAGGAATAATTAAGTTATTTTTCCTGATTTTTTAAATAAAGATATTGAATTTTAAAGCTTAAAATAATTTTTAAAAGCTAAAAATGGTTTTTTCACAAAAATAAATCCAATAATTCAAATAAAAATAAAAAAAATGTGAAATTTATTTCTCTGTATCCCTTGACATCAGAGAGATTTAATAAAAATATAAAACTTAATTTTCCACATTTAAAATATTTCATAATTAATAAACACCCCAGAACTTAAAATAGTTCTTAAAATTCAAATAAAATTCAAAAAATATGAAATTTGGTGCAAAGGCTTCTCTAATCGAAACCTACCTCCAGTAAAAATTTCAAGGGATTAGGATTTAGCTTGGTTAAGTTAGGAATTTTCTTTGAAAAATTCTATTTTTTGATTAAAAATAATTATATAGATAAATTAAATTTTGAAAAATAACACTTTCGCTACAGATGCCTCAATTGACCCATGAGTGAGGTAGGATAAAAATTCCAAAGTCATTTAGATTAAATTTGATGAATTATGAAGTGATAGAGTCTTAGGGGCAAATGTGTATTTTTGGAAATTTAGCCTTAATCAACTTTTAGGGCGAATTTCAAAAAGGGAAATGGGAAATCGTTTATTCTAATTAACATATTTGGATGATTGAAGCACAAGGGGTTAACTGGTAGAAACCAACCTCAATTGTCCTAATTAAAAAGGATAAATTTACAATTTCCTTAAATTACATAATTTTGGGAGTCTAGCCAATTAAATGATCCTAGATTTAGGGGTATGATTTTGGGTGTTAATAACTCACTAATTTAACACCCCTATTCGATGAACAAAAAAACAAAATCATAAATCATCCTCGTCACTTATAAGTCAATTTCATTTGCAATGACTAAGACACTCACCAAAATTTTAAGAGCTTAGTAGTAACTTAGGCTAAATCAATTTTCATTTAAATAAGGATTAGAAAAGTAAACATCATTGAAAATTTTAAAATATTTTAAACACTACAAGCCCAAGTCAAAATTTGGCTAAGTCTCTTAAACTTGCCTATTTAAGGGCTTCACCCACATAATTCTTAAATTGAATCACAAGTGATAATTACCCTATTATTAGGGATAATTGAGACATCAATGCTCACTGAGCACTAAGAGTAATTACAGGATGAATTATTAAGCAACATAATAATTTTAAAATAACTCAGGATTTTCCACCAGGCAGCAAGAGAGTAGCATGAACCTTCTTCTTTCTCTAGATCTGTTGGATACCTCAGAGATCTACTAAACTTAATACGTTTTGCTTGAAAAAATCATCCTTAATTAAACTCCTAAGGACCCACCAAGATATGACATAGGGTTAGAAAAACTACCAAAACCTTACTTTTTTTACCTCTACATGAATTGCCCTCACATGCATTTTATGTTTCAGGTGGTGGAACGAGAAGACTCACCAAGTACGCTTTTATAGTTTTTAGCATCATCTTTCTTGTACTTTTATGCTTACACAAATTTGCATGTTAACAACGATGTCACCCTACATGAAAACTAAAACTGCTAGGATAGCCACAAGACCAAAACTAAAACTAAAACTAAAACTAAAATCAACCTAGATAAAATTCACCGTCACAACATTCAAAATGTAACACAACTCAATAAATAATCACAAACATCACACAAAACTACAATTGCAACTAAATGAAGATGTCTCTATCGGATGATCGGGAATTCCTTGGAGGAGGTAACCTCCGGTTGCTAACGAGGCTTACCACGGTCTAAATGAAATTATGGAACTCATTAAGTTGAGTTTAGTAAGTTCATTTGGACTAAGCTATGGTCTAAATGAAATTATGGAACTCATTAAGTTGAGTTTAGTAAATTCATTTGGACTAAAGTCGGTCTAAATGAAATTATGGAACTCATTAAGTTGAGTTTAGTAAATTCATTTGGACTAAGTGGATCCAATAGAAAATAGTGGTGCCGGAACAAGGGAACCGTATGATCCTAACCGGTGTCGCTCTAATCAACTTTAACATGCCCCCATAAAATTTAAAGAACTACACCAAACCGGTGTCGCTCTAATCAACTTTAATATGCCCTCATAAAATTTAAAGAACTTCAAACATAAGCCATCTGATTTGACATCATAACTTGACACACTATAAAATTCAAACTCGTCGTGGCAATGAGCTTGGAGCTAGCATGGTGGGTAGCACGGTCATCTTCAACAGCAAAACATGTCTTCCCCAACTAAACCAATCTTCCTTCCTTAGATATAACCAACAAAGCCATAGGACTTCGAGGTTGCTTGCTTATGCAACATTAATCCTCACCTTATCTTTAAGCTTTTGTACATCTCTGCTATACAATATAAGCTCTAACTCGTCTTAGGATTTCGAGGTCGTCGTTTGTCACGACTTAAACTCTCACATCTTCACATGAATGTAAGCCCTAACTAATAAAATTGGTAGGATGATACACCTAAATATTTCTCCTCAAAACTCAAGCCAAACATTAGGATAGCTTGGGACATCACCAAGATTCTCCTCTGGATCCATGACATCCCCTAGTTCTTCCTTCTTTGGACTCTACTACAAAATATTCCAAATTTGAACCAAACCCCTTTAACACCTCTACGTTCGATCTCATTGAAAATTCCTACCCTTTAAAATTCTTTGAAGATAATATTTCCTGATTTTTATTAAGAGTCTTTTTAAGTGACTTTGGTCATTTAAGATGTGATTAACTATAGGGGCTTGCTCTTATAGGAAGCATGTCCAAACCCAGTTTAATATAAATCTTATTTAATTCTTTATATTAAATAGGGGAACTTGTCTGCAAATACAAAGGTTTTGCAGACCAAACGGATGTCATATATTCCTTAGTTTATTTGATCGGGCCTCATCCTCAAGTCTTGTGTTTTTCCTTTGGGATAGATACAATATTTAAGGTACAACGCACTTTCATTTAAACAATGGAAAATATGGGGTCAGTTTGATTTCATATTTTTCTAAAATAAAATATAAATATGTAATTTAAAATGTCCTTCTGAAGCGAGCGACAGAATTTTGATTCTGGTGACCGACAGCTTCTTACGTGCAACTCCTTCAACCAAAAATAGCACCGACACATCCATAGACCAAATTCAACTTGAGAAATCTTATGACTTAAGATTCTCAGACATATTTAAAAGACTTGAAAATGATCATTGTGATCATCAAGATAAAGGGTCTACCAACATTGACTTCTTTGAATATATCATGGGTCATTAAAACCCTAAAAATTGACATAACCCTCAAAGCACCCTTTTTGGATCTTGACAATGACAATACCCTAAAATGATCAGATCAATGGTGACAAACCCTAATCTGGTCAAAATTTGACTTAATGATTATCATAATAATCATAAATTCAACACTGACACTTGATTAATTCAATTAGTTAGCTTTGACACAAATAGTTAATTTTGGTTAAACTGGTCAATTTTGGTAAAACTAGTCAAATTTGATCAATTTGGACTAGTGAATCAGTCTGAACCCTAAAATTGTCAAATTAGATCATTCGATCATTAGAAAACAAAAAAATGGTTAAACTGGACCATTTGATTTATTTGGTCAACTACAGACACCATTGACCAACTATTGGTCAAAATGACTAAAATGAACCTTGGTCACCACATTGACCATGTTGGTAGACACTTGACCTAAAAAGACAAATTTGGTCAAGATGGTCAATTCATGACCTAATGACCAACACATTGACCACACTGGTCAACCCTTGATCGCAATGGTCAAACTTGGTCAAAATGGTCAATCCATGACCTAATGACCATCACATTGACCCAATGATAACCCAATTGACCACCAGGTCAATCCAAACATCAAATTGATCAAATTTGACTTATTTTCATCGATTCAAGACATTAAAATGGTCAAACATAACCATTTAGTCAACTAGGGTGAAATCCAGCTTATACCATCTAAACCAATCATCCCATGACTAATCCAACTACCAAATGGTAAAATTAATCTTTATAAACAACCTTGGAGCCACGATGGCCAACATTGGTCAAACATGGTTAACCAAGTCAACTTTTGTCATATATGGTCAAACTCACCATTTTAGTCAAAATTTGATATTTTCATCAAATATTGTTATTCTTTTAATTAATTAATCATTTAATTAATTAAATATGAGTAAAATCATAGATCATTAGAACTAGGGTAAAATTTATAAATCTGACAACATGGTTTTATGTTAATCGCGTTCTCTTTTGAGGTTTATTGAAGACATGAAATCAAAATTTTGCTCTAGATTTCCTTTCCTTGTTATAGGGTGCGTTAACTCTATTTTGCAGGATGACATTCAAAAGCAGAATTTCAAGACATCAAAACTAGATAAAAACAAATAAACCAAAATAAAATGAAATAAACAAAAACAACATGACATGACAAAAACATAAACAAAAACAAAACGATACGACCTGACAGAAAAAAAATAAAACAAAAATAAAATGACATGACATGACATGAATAGAACAAAACCTTTAGGGTAGAATAAGATTCTTAGAAATCTATCGCTCTAGGAATAAAACATTTGATTTTTCTGTTTATTTCCCTAACCCAAAAATTGGCTCCCAATTCATGTTGAAAACTCTTCATGACATTCCTATTGACCATTCACAACAATCAATTTTGACTTTGCCTAAGCCTAGGTCAATCTAGATAGAAATCTCATCCAACATGCCTAAATTGATCAAAATTCCAAAATCCCTCAAATTGGACGCCAAATTGAACTCAAAATCACTTCAATACTTCACCAAAAATGTTCATTACAATCATCTACACAACGTTGATCAATCAATGGGGCTCAAGGTCATGGCTAGCCTAACCCAAACCCACTTTAAGCCAAATTGACCAACATGGACCTCTTTACCAAAATTGACCAAATCAAGCTAAATTGACCAGCCAAAGAACACCAGAGCCAAAATTTATACCTTATTGACCAGACTAAACCCCATGGAACCACCCAAATGGGCCATAGATTATGGGATCCCCAAATCAAGGAATTTGATGCCAAATTTTCTTAAGCCAAGGATTTATTTTACCGAAACTAAACACCAACCCATTTAATTGCTGTGACAGATTCCCCTGGCTTACCTGACCTCCTAGCCACCTATCCTAGCCTGGTCGTCCTTCCTAGTGGCAGGAAAATGTCTAAACTAAGAGCCACCCCCATGGGATCAAACCCAATTCAATCCTAGAGGCCACCTCATCCAAATTAAATTTTAGAGTCTCTCTGCCCTCAACCTAAGCAGAAATTTTCACCCCCTAATTGGCCATGACAGTGACCCTAAGACCATTTTATAAAAACCTCACTTCCACGGGCATGACAGGGTGTGCTAAAAATTTCTTAAGGATACCTTTTGAAATTACTCCCTGAGCTTCCTTGAGACCTCCACAGTGCAACNCTGAAATTACTCCCTCAGCTTCCTTGAGACCTCCACAGTGCAACCTAACCACGACATTGCTCTTAATCCCCTTGCCGGAGCTTAATTTTTGTGCTCAAAACCTTGTTGAAGAAAGGACAGAGCTCTCCACACTTATACACTCCACCAAAATTAAATTAAACTCACCCACACCATCACAATAATGAAAGAAGAAGAAGCCCTATCAAATCCACCTCATACAGAGCCCCTAGCATAGCTCTAGACCAACACCTGAAATCGAGATTGGTCAAATTCATTCCTAGACCCTTCACTACAACATTAGGCTCAATCCCTAGCCTCCTTGGACCTCCATGAATGTGTCGAGCACATCTGATCGAAGCTTCCCTTCTCAGAGCAAAGGTATTGAACTCCCCCTCCTACCGAGCTTGTTTTAATCCTCTATTTGATTAAAGCTAATTTAATTGCATGATTACCATATGGATGTGTTTGTAACACCTAGACGAGCATTTAGAAAAAAATCACACTTAATTTGGTTAAGAAATGAGTGAGATCTTAAGATTTCAAAATGGACGATTCTTAGGCTAAGGCATTGGGGGATGATGACGGGGAGCCGTCCGATCACGCATTTATCTCATCAACGAATGAGATCTAGTCGAACATCAACTTCTTACATCACGAGCCGAGTCAGCGCTGAGGTGGATGACGACATCGAACCAAAAGACGTCGCGTGGAGCTTCGGAGCCGCCTAGGATCTAGTCAGCGCCGCGCGTTTAAATAGATAAATAGGGTATTTTCTGATTTAAATAAATAGCCCTANCTGTGAGCCACTCCCAAAAATCAAAACCCAATTAAAACCTTGAGGCCACCTCATCAAATTTTAAGTTTAGAGCCTATCTGCTCTCCACATAGACAACACTTTGCACCCTTCAATTGACCCACAGAGCCACCATTGGCCACTTTTATAAATGCTCACCTCCATGGCCAATGGGAGGGGTGCTGAATTTTTCTTAAGGATACCCTCTTAATATACTCCCTAAGCTTTCTTAAGATCTCCACAGTGCAACCTATCCACCACATTGCCTTAAATCCCCTTGCTAGAGTTCAATTTTTGAGCTCAAGACTTTACCAGAGACTAGACTAAGCTCTTCACACCTCTACACTACACCAAAATCAAATTAAACTCACTCATACCATCACCACAGTGAAAGAAGAAGAAACCCCATGAAATCCCCCTCATACAGAGCCCCTCGCGTAGCTCTAGACCAACAACTGAAATCAAGCTTGGTCGAATTCATACCTAGACCTTGCACCACAGCAAGAGGCTCAATCCCTAGCCTCCTTGGACCTTCATGAATGTGCCGAACACCTCTGATTGAAGCTTCCCTTCTAAGAGAAAAGGTATTGAACTTTCCCTCTTCCCGAGCTTGTTTTAATCCTCCATTTGATTAGAACTAATTTAATGACATGATTACCATATGGATGTGTTTGTCACACCTAGATGAGCATTTAGATATAAACCACGCTTAATTTGTTTAAGAAATGAGTGAGATCTTAAGCTTCAAAAATGGATGGTTTCGGTTTAAGGCATTGTGGAAAATGATGTGGAGCCATCCGATTGCGCATTTATCTCATCAACGGATGAGATCTAGCTGGACAACACCTTCTTACATGAAACCCGGGCTGAGTTAGCGCTGAGGTGAATGGTGGCACCAAACCAGAGGACGTTATGTGGAGCTTCAGAGACGCCTAGGATGAGATGGCGTCACGCGTTTAAGTATATAAATAGGGAATTAAATAAATCAGAAAATGATCCCTAACTTTAAAAATTCATATCTTAGTGTAGAAAAATCACAAAAATAAAAAAAAAGATAACTTCTTACTTAGTGAACAGAGGAGAACAATGTAGAAATTGTTTGAAGCTCATTTGATGCAAATTAAATATTATTTTGAGACTTTTGATTCTCCATGCATATAGACATTTCACCATGGCTTGATATTTTACCATGTTGTTGCCTCTATCATGGGGGACATTTTTTTATATTTCCAATGTTAGAGGAGGTCTCCAGAAAGAAATCCATATTTTTCAAGTTTATGTCTACTATTTTTATAAATTCATCATAATAATTAGCATGTTGCTTAGAAAATTCTAAGAATATTTTAGAAGGTTTGCAATAAGTAGAGAACCCTTTGAAAAATATTTCATTGGCTAACTCATTAAGAATACACCTGATTTGAACAAAATCCTAAAACACAGAGAAAATTAATTTTGGAAATGTAAACATCTAAATGACTTGGTTTTCACTCTACACTGTAATTTGAAGTGCAGAGAACTCCCCATAAAAATTTCAATATATTTAGAGCTCATTTGATAACTGAAATTGATTTTCTATGTTAAGTGCCATTTTTAACACTTAAAATGAATTTTAATAATTAAAATATGACTCAAAAGACTATAAAAATTAGTTTTTGGAGCTTTTTGTGGTCAAAGAAATTTTATAAAAATAAAATGGTAATTAAAATAAAAACTTCATTTTTAGCCTATTTTTAATTTTTAAATAATTAAAAATGATAAAAATCACAAAAATAATTAAATTCATGAAAATGTTATAAATTGTTTCCTAAGCACTTAAGAATAATTGGAATATTTTTCCTAATTTTCTAAGTGAAGATATTGAATTTTGAAGCTTAAAATAATTTTTTAAAGTTAAACTTGATTTTCACTAAAATAATTCTAACAATTCAAAGAAAAATTAGAAAAATGTGAAATTTGTTTCTCTGGTTTCCTTGACCTAAAAAATATTTAATAAAAATATAAACTTAATTTTCCACATTTAAGATATTTTATAGTTAATAAATGCTCCAGAAATTAAAATAATTTTTAAAATTCAAATATAGCTCAATAAATCATGAAATTTGGTCCCGATGATCTCTAATCTAAGTCTACCTCTAGAAAAAATTTCATAGGATTAGGCTTTACCATGGTCAAGTTAGGGATTCTCTTTAAAAAGTCTTATTTCTTGCATAAAAATAAATATATAAATTAAATTAAAATTTAAAAAATCACATTCTCTCCTCTGACGTCTTAATTGACCCATGAGTGGGGTGGAATAAAAATTCCAAAGTCATTTGAATTAAATTTGATTTATTATTAAGTGATAGAGCCTTAGGGGCAAAAGTTTAATTGTGGAAATTGAGACTTAATTAATATTTAGGCTTAATTCAAGAAAAAGGAATGGATAACCTCTGATCCTAATCAACGTATTTGGATGATTGAAACACAAGATTATTAATTGGAAGAAACCAATCTCACTTTTATTAATTTAAGGATAAACTTGTAATTTCCTTAAATTATCAAACTTTGGGAGTCCATCAAATTAAATGATCCTAGACTTAGGGGTATGGTTTTGGGTGTTAAAAACTCACCAATTTAATACCCCTATTTAATTATTCAAATGACTTGTTAAATTTGGATAATTAATCATTGTCACCCAAAAATTCAATTTCTTTCAAAAATATAACTGAGACATCTATCAAAAGTCTAAAGCGCTTAGTAGTGACCTAAGCTAAATCAAATTTGATTAAATGAGGATTAAAGTAAACATAATTAAAATTTAAAAAATCTTCAAAACACTATAAGCCTAAATTAAAAAGTTGGCTAAGTAACTTGATAACATTAACTTGCCCTTTAAGGGTCTTCACCCACATAATTCTCAAACTACATTATAAGTGATAATTACCCTACTCTTAGGGATAATTGAAGCATCAATGTTCATTGAGCATTAAATGTATTTACTGGATGAGTTATTAAGCAACATAATAAGTATAAATGAGCTCGAGACTTTTCACCTGGCGGTGAGAGGGAAGCATTGACCTGCTTCTTTCTCCAGAGCTGTTGGATACCTCAGAGGTCTACTAAACTTAATATGTTTTGGTTGATGAAATTGTCCTTAATCAAATTAATAGGGACCCACCAAGATATGACCTAGGGTTGGGTAGATCACTAAAACCTTACTTTTCAGCTTTATATAAAATTCCCTCACATGAATTTTGAGTTTCAGGTGGTGGAACGAGAAGACTCGCTAGGTACGTCTTTTATAGTTTACAGTGTCGTCTTTCTTGTACTTTCATACTGTACTTTTTAAGTCTTATAAAACTTGCATGGTAAATAATGATGTCACCCTGCATGAATGCCAAAGTTGCAAGGATAACCACAAAACCAAACCCAAAATAAAATTAAAATCAACCAAGATAAAATCACCTCCACAACATTCAAAATATAAAACAACTCAAAACTTAATCACGACCATCACAAATACTGCAACTACAACTAAATTAAGATGTCTCTGTCGAATGATCGGGAATCCCTAGGAGGAGGTAACCTACGGTTGCTAACCAGGCTTCCCACAGTCTAAATGAAAGTATGGAACTTATTAAGTTGAGTTTAGTAATTTCATTTAGACTAAGTGAATCGAATAGAAAATAGTGATACCAGAATGAGGGAACCGTGGGATCCTAATCGGTGTCGCTCTACTCAACTTTAACATCCCCATAACATTTATGGAAATTCAATCATAGGGCCGTTTGATTTGACATCATAACTTAGCACCCTAAAAAATTTAAACTCGCCAATACGAGGAGCGTGGAGCTAGCATGGTGGGCAGCATGAACATCTTCAACAGTAAAACCTGTCTTCCCCAGCTAAATCATTCCTTCCTTAGAATTAAGAAACAAGCCATAAGATTTCAAGGTTGTCTTCCTAGTGCAACACAAAACCTTAAGTCCTCTTTAGGCCTGTGTACAACTCTATTGTACAATCTAAGCCCTAACTCGTCTTAGGATTTTGAGGTCGTCATTTATCACGACCTTAATCCTCACATCTTCCAAGCTATTTGTGTGATCGTTCCACACAAATGTAAGCCCTAACAAATAAAATCTACACGATGAAACACCTAAACACTTATCCTCTAAACTGAAGCCAAACCATAGGATAAATTGGGAAGTCACCGAGGTTTTCCACTGAATGTATGACATCCCATAGATCTTCCTTTTTGAGTCTACAAAAAAATGTTCTAAATTTGAACCAATCTCTTTTCACACCTCTTTGTCTGATCTCGTTGAAAAGTCACATCCTTTTGAACTCCTTGAAGATAATATTCTTTGATTTTTATCGAGAGTTTTCTTAGGTGACTTCGGTTATCTATGATGTAATTAACCATAGGGGCTTGCCCTTATAGGAAACTTGTCCAAACCCATCTAAATATAAACCATATTTAGTTCTTCATATTAAATAAGGGAAATTATTGGAAAATAAAATGGCTCCTCAAACTAAATGGATGTCATACATTTCTTACTTTATTTGATCGAGCCTCATCCTCAAGTCTTGTGTTTATCCTTCTAGATAGATACAGAGTTTGAGGTACAATGCACTTTCATTTAAACTATGAAAAATATGTGGTTTGTTTGATTTCATATGTAAATTAAAATGTCCTTCTGAAGCGGGTGACGGAATTTTGATTCCGGTTTCCGACAACTTCTTACGAGCAACTCCACAACTTTTTAGTGCCGACAGCTTCTGGTGACTCCACTGGGGAAGTTCTTTTCTCTTCATTTAAATAAGGAAATATTATCTTCACACATTGGTAATGTGTCAATGTCCCTCTAGGGTTAAATTACTCTTCTTCCATTGACATACATTACCCATTTCCGTCTTTGGAAAGTATGATTAACTCTTTGGACTTTAGGACTGTCTGTTCAATCACCTTTTAACAGAAAGGTTTAGGAGGCCCTTAAGGACTCTTTTAATCTTCATGAGGGGTCGGACCCATAATAGGTGTGTTGGTGGACTAGTTCCACTTGGGCATTATGTGTTGCTAAATGGGTCCCGCACTGGGTCCTAAAAACTTTACATCTCCCTTTCAACCTTAAATTGTTATTTTGCAAATTAAATCAAATTGTGTTTTGCTACACACATTTCAAAATTAATTAAAATTTTCTACTTTCAAATTACCTTTTTACTGAAAATCTTAAAATTCCCACAAACTAAGACTTACCCGGTCTAGAGATCAACCTCTGTTAATTTTCAATGCTTTCACTAAGATTATAAGGTTTTTGCCATATAACTAACCCTAGAGCTTTCTATTTTAAAGCTATTACGATAGCCTACCCAATGTGATTTTTGATTGCAACTTGCCGAGAAGCCATGAAGCCCGGCAATGTTGCTCCTAACATTAAGTTTGGAGCCAGATTTGATAACCTTGAGGTTATCCTCATGAAGGTACCGTTCGACGTCATGAAAGTCACCGCTCCAGAAGTTTAGGAGCCATCTGCTGAGTTCAACTAAAACTGTCTTCAGAACTTCCCTTCTTATAAAAAGGTCAGGACTATGTTGCCACTACATCAACTACCAAGCCTATTGTTCCTGCCACTGCTAAGGTAAAAGAAGTATTGATTATTAAATATCCGACTAAGGGATTAGCTGTCCCACCATCAATGTTTGAAATTGGATCAAGTTCAAAGACTGCACCACTAACCCGAACTCAAAGAAGAAACTGCAACAGGAGAGTTCGGAGGGCCACTAAAGCCCAGGCTCCTGAGGAGATACCCGTTAAGGAAGATCCCCACCAGGATGAGTCGGAATTATTGAAAACATATCTGCTTCTACGGTGAAGTAAATTCCATCCTTTAATTTATACCAATGGATACGAGAGTATCCGAAAAATCACTGTTGCTTTAGCATCGCTTCATGGACAAGGTGAGGAGAGGAAGAAGCTTGCTCTTATCACCCGAGTCAGTTCAGTTTTTCAGAGGTTAGCCGCGAAAGAGGGTTGTTCATTAATGAGTTACTTAAACGAGTAGGGCAAGCAATATCTCCTAGAATGGAGAAAGAGATTTCAAAAGATGTCAGATCCGCCAAACAATCTAGAAAGTCAACTCAAAATTTGCCTACTCGCACCCCTATCTGGTTTCGGTTGGGAAGCAGAGTTGATACTGCCATAGAAACCACTGATTCTACAGCTGTCAGGACAACATGTCGTCAACCGGTCAAATTAAAACTTGGTCTGAGAATCCTACCGATCACCCACTTCAAAGAAATTCCAAAAGTTTCAAAGGAAAAGATGACAAAATTTACTGGTAATGTAGTTGGTCTGCACCATGGGGAGCATACTTCTCTTTGACATACCAATGTTTCTACTGAGACATCACCGTCAAAAAAGAAGGTGTGGATACCGAAGGTCGTTGTATCGATATAGTCCAATGAGCCCGTAGGGAAAGATCATGGAATGAAGCTAGGGTCCAAAGTATCTGACATTGTTGTAGCAATTGCCAACAAAATGGAAGAACAAGAGGAGGAAGTCCAGCAGGGTCCACCAGATCTTAAAGAAATTCAGGAATCAATAATTGAAGAAAATGTTGAAAAGCTCCGAGTTGAGATTTTTGAGTTAGCTCGATAACATGGAGTCTCCATTGATGATGATGATGAAGACTTTGACTACAATTATTACCTGGAAGAAGATTTCATGGATGTCTATGTCATCAAAATCAGGGCTGCTGCATCTATGTGCGACGTTCAACCTCTAGTTGAAGAGAACGCCGTAGATGAACTGCGTAGGGTTATCTTCCTAAGGGATGAGCAAGTCATCCAACTGGAGAAAAGGATAGAAGAGACGGTCGTAGTCAAGACCGCCATGGCCACAATGAAAGGACAATCTCAACCTCTAAAGTTAGCATCTACAGAGGTCAACCAACCAGAAATTATATACATCACAGACGAAAGAAGAGAAGTTGCCTCAGCCAGCAGAGATGAGCAACAAAAGAAGGATTCTCCATCAAGTGCCATGCCGGAGAAGGAATTTAAGCAAATGGTTGAGTAGGTTTGAGAGGCCTTAACCCAATCTAAGGGTTGTACATTGATTTTAAAGGGTAGGCCCTATCCAGAGGAATTCAATGTCATATCCTTCCCTAAGGGTTTCGTGTCCCCAAACTTCAAGATATTTGATGGGACTGGAAATCCCAGACACCATATAGCACATTTTTGAGCCAGTTGTGAAACACAAGGAATAACGAATCTTTACTCTTCCAACGGTTCGTCGACAGCTTATCAGGGATCGCAATTGATTGGTATGCCGACTTACCCAACAGATCAGTGAAGACCTTTGCCGAACTGGAACAATTATTTGTGAAAAGATTTGTCAAAGCGCAACATCATGTGTCTATAAAAGAACTCATGATGGAAAAAAAAAGCCCAACGAGACTTTGGTGAATTACATTTTGAGGTGGAGAAACCTTAGCATGAATTTTGAACATCAGCTACAGGAACATCATGCAAATGAGATTTTACTCAAAAGTATTCATAGGCCAGTAGCTTTCTTGCTCAAGGGATTTACCATCAAATCCTTCGAGAAGCTACTCAGTAAAGACAATAGTTTTCAAGAAGAAATCAAACATATGGATTCTCATGAAAAGTCCAAGGAAACTAGAGTATTTAAAAAGAAATCAGGAACAGTAGCGACTGTCAACAAAGAAAAGCAGTCGATGAAGATATATGCAGAAAATCCTCATCAATCTTCATCATAGCAGGCTCAAAAATAGAATAGCCAGTCCAACCAGCGACCGCCTCAAGAAGGATCACCTCGAATAGGGAATAAGAGAATATCTCTGGCAGAATGACAGAAAATGGTGTATTCTTTCAAAGACAAGGCCACATAAAAAATATTCAGAAGTCTGATGAAGAAGCCTGAGTAAGACTACCAAAGCCAAAGAAAACCAAAGGGGCCGATAAGAAAGATCAACCAAATTATTGCCCATACCACAGGTCTCTTGGGCACACTGTAGAAGAATGTTACATCTTTAAGGATTGGCTCAAGAAGAACCTCAAAGAAAGGAATATAACCATCCCAAAAGAATATTTAAAAGAACCTAAAAAAGGTTCTATAAATATGATTTTGGCCGAACCAATCTCTCTGATTGATCCGTACACTAGAAAGGAGGGATGGAGTACCTAAATCAAATACATAATTCATCAAAACAATCTTCTGCTTATATCAAAAAAGATGAATGGAATCAAGTTTGGAGCAAATTGTCCAAGAAGATATTAAATCAAATCTAGAACGCATCAAAACAAGCCTCCATTCAGAATCTTAAGCCTGTCAAGCTCGAGACGAAGATTTCACCAGGAGATTCTTCATCATCAAAGACAAAGAAGAAGAAGAACACTACGACAAAGATTGATAGCACGAGGGGTAGGAAAGGGGCTGCCTCTACTAGATTAGTTGTTTTGGATTCGGGGAAGAAAATCTTTGAACTAATGATTTTATATGATTATCTTTTTGCCCCTCCGGGGTCTTATGAATACAATGATTGTGATTTCTGCTACATTTTAACTATTTCTAGTGATAACGTAATTGATTTTGACCAATTTATCTTTGATCTAGATTCCCAAAACGATCCTCAAATCGTACTTTTGTCTGATGAACTAGCTAATAAGACTGAAGAAGACATCAACGATACCAGCTACGACAGCATCGGGAGTGAGGAACCAATCCTCAAGCACCACGGTGCACTGCTTACTATTAACATAGATCTTTCCGACAAAGAAGAAACACTAGAAAATTGAACAAAGGTACCACAAGAACAAATTACAGAAGTGAAATTAAGGAGCGAGAAATTATTACCCCCGAGGATAGCTCCGACAGACAAAGGAAAACAAATAATAACTCGAAAAGAGCTACCTCCACCTCCACCAGTAGATGAACCACACAACCAAGAGAAAGTTGGGGTATCCTACAAAGTGGATTACAACGTGCTAGCTCATCTTAGTATGTTGTCGGCCCGATTAAGCATCTATGATGCTAAGAGCATGTCAAAGGAGATGAGAGAATCTCTAGTTACAACTTTGCTTGACCCAGATACTTGTTTAGCTCAGTTGGCCAGCACATCCTCAGATGAAGTTTGCTCGTTGAAAGAACAGTATGGGGTTACCTTCATAGATGACGATTTGTTGCTCGGTACCGCTAACCATAATCATCCTCTCTACATCTCTGTTAACATCGACAGATTTGTGTTTTCTAGAGTTTTAGTAGATCCTTGAGCATCACTCAACTTTAAGAGTCTTCGGACATTAGCCTATTTGGACATTGAAGCCCAAGAGCTTACGACTGATAAAATGATGTTAAAAGGATTCAACGAAAAGTGAATGAGAGCCCTTGGATCGATTACATTGTTTTTGAAGGTTGGAGAACTAGCAACAATCGCGAAGTTTCATATCATCGACGCCGAGACCTCTTTCAACCCTCTACTGAGTCGACCATGGATTCATAAAGATAACATGGTTTTGTCGTCTCTACACCAGTGCATCAAGTACTATAAAGAAGGATAAGAACATTGCATCAAGGGAGATCTACAACCATTCTCAGTTCATGAAGTTGGCATTCATGAATATGCTGCCTATTACACGCCTCCAAAGAAGATTGTCTTCTCTCATGAAATTACAACAAATAAAAATGAAGATCCTGGAAAATCACAAAGAGGAAGCCATTCAACTCTACTTCAGGGATCTTCCACCACTCATTTACAATAAGTTGGCGGGGGTTCTTTTAGTTCGTGCACCTAAGGTCGGGGACGGCGACGTGGACGTGGAAGAATCAACTTAATCATTGAACGGACTAGGCCAACCATCAACATTGGTGATGAAGACACTTCTGAAGATGAAATAATGATGAAAAAAATAGAAGAAACCTCAGTAAAAGATATCCCTGGAAGATACAGAGAAAAGCGAATATGAGACGATGTATGATTAGGTAAACCACTATATGAATGTTATGACCCTTATTCCGATTATCCCTTAAAAGGTCGAGAGTTTAGAGGTCAAGGAAATCCGTAGTGTAGGTTTAAGGCTGATCAAGTTTATCATGCTTCTACCTCTGTTGATCTTCACAATCATATATGATGATCCTAATGAGTTAATGGAATTATCTTTTGGTTACTTTTTGCCTTGTGTATAAAAGTTAATTCAACAGGTACACTTGCCAAAATAAATGTCAAAAGATAAATTTCAACTTTTTGAAAAATTATGGAATGTTAGAAGTCGAACTCCCAACTTAAAAGAGGGTCTCGGATGTGGTACAGTCAGACCAGTCAATGATTCAGAATTTTGCATGGTTGTTACTTGTGAATTAAGAGAGGATTACCTCAATATAAAGGAAAACTCTACTGATTAGCTAATAAAAAATTCTCTGCAAAAATTTGAGCAGGAAATTAAGTCAAGAGTTGATGAGTTAAAGGAAATCAACCTTGGGACTTAAGAACAACCCGAACCTACAGTTATATGTTCTTTACTCAATGATGAAAAATCTCTACAGTTGATCAAATTGTTAACTGAATTCAAAGATTGCTTCGCATGGAGTTATGATAAAATGCCAGGACTATCAAGAAAGGTTGTTATTCATAAACTCAGGTTAGATAAAGATATGACCCCAGTAAAAAAAGCTCCCAGAAGAATGCGCCTCGAAATACAACAACAAGTCATCACCGAGGTGAAGAAATTAATAGACGCTAACTTTGTAAAGGAAGAGAAATACCTAACATGGTTAGCTAACATCGACATATCAAGTAGAAAAATGGACAAATACGTATTTGTGTTGACTTTAGAGATCTAAACAAATCATATCCAAAAGATGAGTTTCCACTACCAATATTAGAAATGATGGTGGATATCGCTTCAATACATGAAATTTTCTCCTTCATAGACAAATCATTGTGATACAACCAAATCAAGATGGCTCCTGAAGATGCAGCACTTATAGCCTTCAGAACACCAATCAAGATTTTTTGCTAAACATTGATGTCATTTGGATTGAAGAACGCTGGAGCAACATACCAACAAGCTATGACAAAGTTTTTTGATGACCTCATTCACAATCAAGTGGAATTCTACGTGGATGATTTATTCATCAAAAGTAAAAAAAGTAGACCATTTGTATGATTTGAGGATCGTGTTCGAACGGTTACAACGATATGAACTAAAAATGAGTCCCTTAATGTGCACCTTTGGCGTTACCTCTGGGAAGTTTCTAAGATTCGTTGTCCATCATTGGGGAATCAAGATCTACCCAGATAAGATTAAAGCTATCTTGGAGATGCCTCCTCCTAAAACTTTAAAACAATTATGGTCCTTCCAAGGGAAGTTGGCATACCTAAGAAGTTTTATTTCTAATATCTCAGGTAGGTGTTAGCCTTTCTTAAAATTAATTAAAAAGGACGCCACATTTATTTGCAAAGAGAAATACCAGCGGGTCTTTGAGGACGTTAAACATTACTTAATGACAACTCTTGTCTTGGCAGCCCCTATCCTAGGGAGACCGTTGAGACTTTATACCATGACATTAAACAACTCTCTTGAGGCTCTCTTAGCTCAAGTCAATGATGAGGGTAAATAAAACACAGTCTACTATTTGAATTGCCATCTAATACCGACAAGGATAAGGTATCCACCTATTGAGAAGCATTGTCTGGCGTTAATTTTCATCGCCCAAAAGCTTAGACATTAGATGTTCTCTCATTAGATTACCCTAATTTCAAAAGTTAATCCGTTGTAATATTTGATTACCCGACCAACACTCTCCCGACGTTTAGCAAGATGGTCAATGATCTTATTGCAATTTGATATAACTTTTGTTCTACTTCGTGCTATCAAGGAATAGATTCTAGCAGACTATCTCGTTGCACACCCACTTCCAGCTGGGTCCCCTCTCGACGATGAACTACCAGATGAACAAATACTACAAATGGAATTCTCTAGTGGACAATGCTGGGAAATGTACTTCAACGACGCTTCCTTAGCCAAAAAAGATAAAGGATCAGGCACAGTCATACATGGCAAAGTAGGGATCAGTTTGATCTTTATCACGCCAGATAAGTGTATGTTGAGGTTGTCATACCACCTGACAGAGCCGTGCACCAACAAC
Organism: Phalaenopsis hybrid cultivar; assembly: GCA_002079205.1. Taxonomy (NCBI): domain Eukaryota; kingdom Viridiplantae; phylum Streptophyta; class Magnoliopsida; order Asparagales; family Orchidaceae; genus Phalaenopsis; species Phalaenopsis hybrid cultivar. Next base: position 106,711 of record JXCR01143890.1, read on the forward strand.
GAAGTAGAATACGAAGCATTAATCACCGGATTAGAGTTGGCAATCTCAATGAATATAATAAACTTTCCATTTATGGCGACTCACAGCTCATCATCCAGGATGTCACTGAACAATACATGATTCTGAAACCAAGATTAGCAGAATATCACCGATACGCAATGAAGCTGCTGGAACATACTCCTTATGTAACTTTCTACCGGATTCCTAGGGGATATAACGCTCATGCTGACACTTTAGCAAAACTCACTAAGGAGCTGGCGTGTCCCCTGGAGGATTTCATTGAAATCACAATACAAGGAAGACAAGTTCTGTCTCGAATCGACTTCAAAACTCTAAAAAAGCTTAGAAAATAAGAAACAATGATTGCGGTTACTAACACCAATCAAGATTGGCACAAGCCATTAATAGAATATTTGTATACTGGAAAGCTACTAGAGAATAAAACTGAAGATCAAAAGACTCTAATAATATTTTCCAGCAATGTTGTTTGGTTTCATGTATACAGCCAAAAGATGTCACCGGTGTCAAGTACATGGGGTGATCTTGGACCAGCCTCTGAATGTTCAACACGCAACTGTTGCCTCGTGGCCATTCAAGTGTTGCGGGCACAAACATAATAAGTCTGATAGACCCTGCATCCTATAAAGGACACAGATTTATACTTGTTGCTACCGATTATTTTTTCAAATGGGCAGAGGTAGTACCGTTATGAGAGGTTACGACACAACACATCCTTCAATTTTGTAAATGCCAAATCGTCTACCATTTTGGAGTATCACGAAGAATAATTTCTGACAATGGGATAGCCTTTAAAAGCACCAAAATCAACAATTTTGTCAAAAGACATAGGTTAGATTGGTGATACTCTATGATTTACTATTCTAGAGCAAATGGCCTGGCTGAAGCCTTCAACAAGACATTGGTTCAAATTTTAAAGGAAAAACTGAATGAAAAAAAAAGATATGTACACCGTACATGCTCATGTACGGGTTCGAGGCCGTGCTACCATTAGAAATTCAGATGCCGTCTCTCAGAGTCGCTGTTGCCAACCAACTTACAATGGAAGAAAGTGCAAAACTCAGACTTGAAAAACTGGAGAGTATTGAAGGAAAACAACGTGAAGTACAACAAAATTTAGAGCTTTACCAGGCAAAGATGGTACAAGCTCATGAAAAATTAGTCTGCCCAAGGATATTTAAAGTTGGTGACCTCGTCCTTGTGCTTAAAGGCCTATTCTTACACGTCGCAAGATAGGTGAAAAATTTGTGCAAACTTGGGAGGGCCAATTTGTCATTGAAAAGGTCTACACAGGAGGAGCCAACCAGTTAGTAGATTTCCGGGGTAAAAGACCCATGCTACCAATCAACGGACGATACTTGAAAACATACTACACAACCTGACATTGCTTGTTATCGCTTGATTTTAAAATTTTGATTGTTTTGGGGTTATCTATGTGGCCAAATGTCTCAGACGAGGTCCAAAAATTCTTGTAATAAAATTAATCTTATTATAATGAAAATTTTTGAAAATTACACACTTCAGTTTTCTCTTTTAAAACTTAATATCCTACTAAATTAAATAAAATGCACACATAAATAAATAATTTTCTCACCAAAACAAACTAAAACTTATTTTAATAAATACTTTGTTTTATTCTTGTTCATGCTCTGACTGACATTTTTCCTATCGTCTGTAGAGAAATGTCAGGCCAGAAGTTGATCTTCGCCTTTAAAGATGGCAGGAACCTTGCACTAAATGAGGAGATGGCGCCGCGGGGCTGCACTATATACTTTTACATAGAATTTAATCAAGTCAACATGGTTTATGAGGGGCCTCTAATGGATGTTGTTAGCTAAAGGGAAAAAGAAGGGCTGCCCTCACTGCTATGGTTGAGCGCCTAAGATAATTCATCACTGAAGGGAAATAATGAGATGGTACAACAGGACCCGATTGAGGGTCCTAGCCGCCTACCCTCCATGATAGCTACGCTGACTGGAGGCCTAGTTGCTGCCGATAATGGAAGACATCCAGATGCACCAATACAAAGAACTCAGTGCAGAAATGCTAGTCGCCGAAAGCACTGGGCCTTTTTAATGAGAAGAAAGAAGACGCCAGAAAGAGGAGTAAAACTTGCTTACTCCTATCACTGAAGGAGATATTTATGATCTAGGCATCAAAGAAACCTCTTCCAGCTTGCTTGCTACAGATGAGGAGTTCGAGTTTGTTACAGAGACAGAAATTCCACAAGCTTCAGATGTTCTTTGCATGGGTTAACCTACCTGCAACATTGAGATACCAGCACGAGCGTCAGCTGCAGGGACATTCGTGGAGTGCCCGGACTGCAAGGTACTACACTCACACCGCTACAGCACTTTAGAGGAGTATGCATCAACTAGATCTCATACTTATGATTACTAGATGGATGCAAAGCCATATGTCCTAATGGATGCATAGCCATATGTTTTGTGGGGTACAGAGCCATACGTCACGTCAGACGCAGAATCATACATTTTGTTAGAGCCTAAGTCAGCACCAGCTTGGGTTCCTGCAAATGTTGAAATAACAGAATTTCCTTGATAATTGCCAATCATAAGCACGGTAGAATATTACAGAATAAGCAAAGTGAACAAAAGAAATTTTGAAATCTATGAAGAAGTACAAGGGAGATTCATCAACATATTAGAAGGTTTGGAATTTTACAATAAGGTCTTCTCAGAAAGTGATGAATAAAACATTCTCAACTGGATTTTTGACATGAGAGATAGAGGTCGAGCAAGCCTGCTCATGGAAAGAACCTACTCCGAGCCTAGAAAATGGATGCGAGGAAAGGGTAGAGTTGCTATCTAGTGCGGCTGCTGCTACAACTTCACAAACGATAGACAAGGAAATCCTCTTGGGATTCTTCGACACAATCAGGCAGATCCACTACCTCCGATGATAAAATGGAATATTACAAGAAAGTTTAGATGGAGTATACTGCCAGGTAACTACATCCTTAACAATTGCATCATCAACAGATATGATGAAGGAGACTGCACACCTCCACACATTGATCATCATCACTTTGTGAGGCCTTTCTGCACAGTCTCATTCATGAGTAAAAGCAAAATCTTATTTAGAAAAGAAATTGATGTCATTGGTTCTGATGAAATGAGAGGGGCTGTAGAAATTCTGCTGCCTGTTGGTTTGGTACTAGTCCTTAAGGAAATGGGGCGGACGTTGCGAAATAGATCCAGAATTGGAGGAACAAATACCGTACGAGCTATGAGAGGGTTGCACCTCTAAGCACATGCAAAGGGAACTCTTGTCCTGGAGCATGGCTTAGAAGGTTTGCTCGATCAGGAGCTTGTCCCATCAGAGACAGACAATAAGAGGGTTTAATTCTATTTTACTGCACAACATTACAGTAGATATGATGTGTATTAGATATGCCTAATTTATGATATGTACGTGGCATGACCTATTTTTGGGTGTACTTTGATGCAATCTGCGCATTGTACTTTTGGAGGCTTTGGCCTACACCTTACCGGTAACACTTATTCGAGCAGATGAATGAAGTTTCTTTTAGAAATTTGTTTGTTTGTTCATTTGCCTTTTGTGCGATGGATAAAAGCCACAGACCATGCGTTAGTTCGGGATTACAACAAACAAAGAACAAAATAACAAAAAAATTAACGATAATAAAATTTAAATAGAAATAACAAACAAACAAACAACAAAACAACTCTCTTTTGAAAAAATCAACCAACTAAAATTAAATTTTTGAAAACATATTTTGAAAATTAAACATGATAAAAACAACAAGAAACGAAAATAAGTTTGTTGAGTTGATTCTCTCGATTCTGAGGTCTCCTACTCTTTGCTCGCATAGCACAGTTATCTTTGTCTGCACTAGTTCTCTTCACAACCTCAAGTAATTTCACGTTCTGCACACAAATTCTCACAAAAAATTCACAAATCTTCTTTAACAATGTCAATCTTTGCACACGACATATATTTTGGATTCAACACCATCAATTCTCATTTTTTAATCAGTCCCTAACTTCTGATTCACTCTTTTGAGGTCAGTCCTTAACTTCCAACTCTCTTTTGTGATTGATCCTAAGCTTTCAATCCTTATCCCAAAATCTGTCCCTTACTTCTGATTCAGTCTTTTGAGGTCAGTCCTTAAGTTCCAACTCTCTTTTGAGATTGATCATTAACTTTCAATTTTCATTTTTGAATCAGTCATTAACTTTTGATTCACCCTTTCGAGGTTGGTCCTTAACTTTCGACTCACTATTGACATTTACTCTTAACTTTTGATTCTCATTTTTGAATTAGTCCTTAAATTTTGATTCATCTCTTTTCAAGATCAGTCCTTAACTTCTGATTCTCTCTTTTGTGATTGATCCTTAAGTTTCAATGCTTATCATGGAATCAATCCCTAACTTCTAATTCATCTCTTTTCTAGGTCAGCCCTTAAATTTTGATCCTCTCTTTTGAAATTGATCATTAACTTTCAATTCTCTTTTTCGAATCAGTCCTTAACTTCTGATTCATCTCTTTTTGGGGTCGGTCATTAACTTCCGACTCTCTTTTGAGATTAATCTTTAGCTTTCAATTCTCATTTTCGAATCAGTCCTTAACTTCTGATTCACCTCTTTTCGAGGTCGGTCTTTAACTTCCGATCCTCTCTTTTGAGATTGATCATTAACATTCAATTCTCATTTTTGAATCAGTCATTAACTTTTGATTCACCCTTTTGAGGTCGGTCTTTAACTTCTGAGTCTATTTCAAGATTGATCATTAACTTTCAATTCTCATTTTCAAATCAGTCCTTAACTTCTGATTCACCTCTTTTTAAGGTTGGTCCATAACATCTGATCCTCTCTTTTGAGATTGATCATTAACTTTCACTTCTCATTTTCAAAACAGTCATTAACTTCTGATTCACCCTTTCGAGGTTGGTCCTTAACTTCTGACTCTTTCTTGAGATTGATCCTTAACTTTCGATTCTCATTTTGGAATCAGTTCTTAACTTTTGATTCCTCTTTTTTCAAGATCGGTCCTGAATTTCCGATCCTCTCTTTTGTGATTGATCCTTAACTTTCAATCCTTATCTTGAAATCAGTCCCTAACTTCTGATTCCTCTCTTTTCAAGATCAAACCTTAACTTATGACCCTCTTATGGAATTAATACCTAAATTTCAATTCCCACTTCAAGGTCAGCATTTACATACTGATTCACATCCTTTATAAACACCTGAAATCTAAAAACTCAAAACCTACTCTCCAACCCCCAGCGAGAGTTTCTACCTCCTGATCTCAAAAAAATATTCACTTGCTAATTCCCGAGCAGAAACAAATATCACCCTCAAATTCTACACTCCTTTTGTGTTTGTTGACTTAGGAGTCTATATTGGTTTTCTTGATCTCGTCGGTCAACGCCAATACACGCAGCGTGCTTGCCCAGCACACCACACCTATTGGGGGTTCATTTATTGACCTCACTTTTGGTTAAGCTCTAGTTTTCCACTTTAGTAGCATAGGGTCTAGCCATAGGTATTTCCTATTAGCCATTCCTAGAAAACTAGAAAAGGAGCCCTCACCATTAGAAATTCTAAACTCCTCTTTACTCAACTTGAAGCTCTACATAGTGGTTTTAGCCTCTAGCACTTAGTAGGTGGGGTCAATATGGCAGAGCATAAGGTGAGTTCCCATAGGACTGCTTCCCCTTAGGGTTGACTCTGGTGTTGGTCTAGAGCTATGACACTCACTAGAGTCACCTCATTCACAATCACTAACAAATACCCTAAAACAAAAATTCCTTGACTTTGATCCCTTGATCCTTTGGAAGACTCATGTAGATGGTGCCCTCAACCCTCTGGCCCTAGGCTAGGGTTTAGTTAAGATCAGTACATAGAGGGCACAAATGGTGTTTCCAATGGTCCATAGCTCATTTATGATGGTTGGCACCCCAATTCTGCCAAAAATACCCAACTTGGCCTTTTTGCCACTTAACTCCTCCAAATTACCTAAGTACCCTCGAAACCATAAATTTGGCCAAAATTTCCAAATTTACCCAGCATACCCAAATTTGTTCAAAATCATTTCAAACCTTTTGAAAACATCCAAATTACCCAAAATCAACAATAATTGCCAAATTACCAAAATGCCCCTCCTTAGCCCAAAATTTCAAAAATTCCAAAAAAATCCCAAAAATTCCCAAAATCTTCAAAATATTCCCAATTTAATTTTTCTTAACTATCACATAACCCAATTTTACTTATTTGATAATTTTGACTAAAACTCCCAAATTACCTTTAAAGGCCAAAATTTCCCTAAATTTACCTCAAATGTCCATCAAATTGGTCCAAATTTCCCCCAATTTCAATTCTAAACTCAAATTCACCTTCCATATGAACAATCTAAATGAAACCAAAGCTCAATTGGCCCATGCTTTGAGCCCAATCTTTATCTTGCTCAAACTCCCAATTTTGGCCATATGACTCGATCTGACCAAATTGAACCTATAGCCTACTCAATTTGTCACAATTTATGTTGAAAATTCTTCATAACATTCCTAAACATCAAAATTTACCTTCAATTGGCCTGAGTGAAACCTCAATTTTGTTTAATTTCAACTTAAATCCAAAAATCCCCAAATTTGCCCCAAATTTGCTATGCCTCCAAATTCCATCAAATTGATTACCCTAACCCCAAAATTGCTGCCCAATTCATTTTGAAAACTCCTCATGGCATTCCTTTTGACCTATCTAAATAATAAATTTGAACTTAGCCTAAGCCTAGACCAATCTAGACCCAAATCTAGCCTAACATGCCTAAATTGATCAAAATTTCAAAATCCCTCAAATTGGACCCCCCAATTGAACTCAAAATCACTTCAATCCTTCACCAAAAATGTTCATTACAATCATCTACACAATATTGATTAATCAATTGAGCTGAAGGTCATTGCTAGCCTATTCCAAACCCACTTTAGGCCATATTGACCTACATGGACCCCTTTACCAAAAATTGACCCAATCAAGCCAAATTGACCAACCAAAGACCACCACGACAAAAAATTAAACCTTATTGACCAGACTAAACATCATGGAACCACCCAAATGAGCCATGGATCAAGGGATCCCCAAAATAGGGGATTTTATGCCAAATTTGCGTAAGCCAAGGATTTCTTTTGCCAAAACTAAACACCAACCCATTTAATTGCAGTGACAGATTCCCCTGGCTCACTTAACCTGCTAGCCACCTCCCCTGGCCTGGCTGGCCAGCCTACTGGCCGGAAAACACCAAAACCGTGAGCCATCCCCAAAAATAAAAACCCAATTTAAACATTGAGGCCACCTCATCCAATTTTAAGTTTAGAGCCTCTTTGCCCTCCACATAGGCAGCACTTTGCCCCCTTCAATTGTCCCATAGAGCCACCATTGGCCACTTTTATAAAAGCTCACCTCCATGGCCAATGGAAAGGGTGTTGAAAATTTCTTAAGGATACCCTCTAAAATTATGCCCTAAGCTTTCTTGAGACCTCCATAGTGCAACCTAACCACCACATTGCCCTAAATCCCCTTGCCGGAGTACAACTTTTGAGCTCAAAACCTTGATAGAGATAGGATAGAGCTCTCCACACCTCTACTCTCTAGCAAAATCAAATTAAACTCACCCACACCATCACCACAATGAAAGAAGAAGAAGGCCCATCAAATCTCCCTCATATAGAGCCCCTAACATAGCCCTAGACCAACACTTGAAATCGAGCTTAGTCAAATTCATACCTAGACCTTTCACCACAGCAAGAGGTTCAATCCCTAGCCTCCTTGTACCTCCACGAATTTGTCGAGCACCTCTAATTGAAGCTCCCCTTCTCAGAGCAAAGGTGCCTAACTTCCCCTCTTCCTGAGATTATTTTAATCCTTTATTTGATTAGAGCTAATTTAATGGCATGATTACCGTATGGATGTGCAGACGAGCATTTTGAAACAAACCGCACTTAATTTGGTTAATAAATGAGTGAGATCTTAACCTTTAAAAATGGATAGTTCTCGTGCTAAAGAATTGGGGACAATGACGGGGAGTCGTCCGATCGCATGTTTATCTCATCAACGGACGAGATCTAGCTGGACAACACCTTCTTACATGAAACACAAGACGATTCAGCACTGAGGTGGATGGCGGCGCCGAACTAGAGGATGTCGCGTGGAGCTTTGGATACACCTAGGATGAGGTGGTGTCGCACGTTTAAATAGATAAATATGGAATTAAATAAATCATAAAATGATCTCTAACTTCAAAAATTCTTATCTTTGTGTAGAAAAATCACAAAAATAAATAAAAAATACCCACTTGCTCAGTGAACAAAGAAGAATAATGTGGAAATTGTTTGAAGTTCACTTGATGCATGTTTTAGTTTTAATTAATTAAATACTATTTTGAGTCTTTTGATTCTCCATGCATGTTGAAATTTCACAATGACTTGATATTTTGTCATGTTGTTGCCTCTATCGTGGGGGACATTCTCTAATTTTTTTAAAGTCATACGATGTCTCTAGAGAGTGATTCAAATTTTTCAAGTTTAAGTCTAATATTTTCATAAATTATACATAATAATTAGCTAGTTTCTTAGAAAATTCCAAGAAAATTTTAGAAAGTTTGTCATGATCAGAGAACCTTTTGGAAAATATTTCATGGGCTAAGTCATTAAGAATACACCTAATTTGAACAAAATCCTAAAACACAGAGAAAATAAATTCAGGGAATAAAAACATAAATGAATTCATTTTTAATCTCCACTATAATTTGAAGTTCAGAGAACTCCCTATAAAAATTTTAAAATATTTGGAGCTCATTTGATAACTCAAATTGATTTTCTATTTTAAGTGTCATTTTTAAAACTAAGATGATTTTTAATAATTAAAATATATCTCAAAAAATTATAAAAATCTATTTTTTAAGTTCTCTATTATCTGAGAAATTTTCTAAAAATAAAATTGGAATTAAAGAAAGAAACTTCACTTTAAGCCTATTTTTAATATTTAAATAATTAAAAATGATAAAAATCACAAAAATAATAAAATTCATGAAAATGTTCTAAATTATTTCCTAAGCATTTAAGAAAAATTGGAATATTTTTCCTAATTTTCTAAGTGAAGATATTGAATTTTGAAGCTTAAAATAATTTTTTAAAGTAAATATGGATTTTCACTAAAATAATTCTATCAATCCAAACAAAAATTAGAAAAATGTTAAATTTATTTCTCTAGTTTCCCAGACCTTAGAATTATTTAATAAAAATATAAAACTTAATTTTACACATTTAAAAAATTTTATAGTTAATAAATGCACCAAAAATTAAAATAATTCTTAAAATTCAAATATAACTCAATAAATCATGAAATTTGGTCCTAATGATTCTCTGGTCTAAGTCTACCTCCAAAAAGGATTTAAAGGGATTAGGCTTTAACTTTGTCAAGCTAGGGAATTCTATTTAAAAATCCTATTTCTTGCATAAAAATAAATATACAAATTAAATTAAAATTTGAAAAATCACATTCTCTCCTTTGATGTCTTAATTAACCCATGAGTGGGTTGAGATAAAAATTCCAAAATCATTTGAAATAAATTTGATGAATTATGAAGTGATAGAGCCTTAGGGGCGAAAGTGTAATTTTGGAAATTTAGCTTTAATTAACATTTAGGCTTAATTCAAGAAAAGGGAATGGGTAACCTATGATCCTAATCAACATATTTGGATGATTTAAACACAAGAGGGTTAATTTGAAGAAACCAATCTCACTTTTATTAATTAAAGGATAAATTTATAATTTCCTTAAATTATCAAACTATGAGAGTCTATCAAATTAAATGATCCTAGACTTAAAGGTATGGTTTTGGGAGTTAATAACTCACCAATTTAATACCCCTATTTCATTATTCAAATGACATTTTAAATTCTTATAATGAATCATTATCACCTAAAAATTCAATCTCCTTCAAAAATATAACCGAAACATCTATCAAAAGTCTAAAGGGCTTAGTAGTGACCTAAGCTAAATCAAATCTGATTAAATGAGGATTAGAAAAGTAAACATAATTAAAATAAAAAAAATCTTTGAAACACTACAAGCCCAAATTAAAAAGTTGGCTAAGTGACTTGATAACATTAACTTGCCCCTTTAAGGGTCTTCACCTACATAATTCTCAAATTAAGTTATAAGTGATAATTACCCTACTCTTAGGGATAATTGAAACATTAATTTTCATTGAGCATTAAAGGTATTTACAGGATAAGTTATTAAGCAACATAATAAGTCTAAATGAGATGGAGACTTTTCACTAGGTAGTGAGAGGGAAGCATGGACCTGCTTCTTTCTCCAGAGCTGTTGGATATCTCAGAGGTCTACCAAACTTAATATGTTTTGCTTGACGAAATCATCCTTAATCAAATTAATAGGGACCCACTAAGATATGACCTAGGGTTGGGTAGATCACAAAATCCATACTTTTCTGCGTTATATAAAATGCTCTCACATGCATTTTGAGTTTCAGGTGGTGAAATGAGAAGACTCGCCAGATACATTTTTTATAGTTTACAGTGTTGTCTTTCTTGTTTTTTCATACTATACTTTTTATTCTTAGAAAACTTGCATTCTAAAGAATGATGTCACCCTGCATGAAAACCAAAACTGCTAGGATAGCCACAAAAGCAAACCCAAAACCAAAATTAAAATAAACAAAGAAAAAATCACCTCCACAACATTCAAAATATATACAACCCAAAATTTAATCACAAACATCACAAAAACTACAACTACAACTAAATTAAGATGCCTATATCAGATGATCAAGAATCCCTCAGAGGAGGTAAACTACGGTTGCTAACGAGGCTTCCCAGGGTCTAAATGAAAGTATGGAACTCATTAAGTTAAGTTTAGGAAATTAATTTGGACTAAGTGAATCCAATAAAAAATATTAGTACCGGAACATGGGAATCGTGGGATCCTAACTAGTGTTGCTCTAATAAACTTTAAAATCCCCCATCAAATTTAAAGAACGTCAACCATAGGGTTGTTTGATTTGACATCATAACTTGACACCCTAGAAATCTGAAACTCACCACGACGAGGAGCATGGAGCTAGCCTGGTGGGCAGCATGACCATCTTCAACAGCAAAACTTGTCTTCTCCAGCTAAACCATTCCTTCCTTAAAATTAAATAATAAGTCATAGGATTTCGAGGTTGTCTGCCTAGTGCAACATAAATCTACAACTCATCTTTAGGCCTTTGTACAACTCTGTTGTACAATCTAAGCCCTAACTCGTCTTAGGATTCTGTGGTCGTCGTTCATCACGACCTAAATGCTCACATCTTCTAGGCTATTTGTGTGATCATTTCAAACAAATGTAAGCTCTAACAAAGAAAATATGCAGAATGAAACACCTAAATACTTCTCCTCAAAACCAAAGCCAAACCATAGGATAGATTGGGAAGTCACTGAGATTTTCCTCTGAATCTATGAAATCCCTAAGATCTTCCTCCTTTAGACTCTACAATAAAATGCTCCAAATTTGAACTAATGCCTTTTCACACCTCTTTGTCTGACATTGTTGAAAAGTCCTATCCTTTTGAACTCCTTGAAGATAATATTCCCTAATTTTTATTAAGAGTTTTCTTAGGTTACTTTGGTTATCTAAGATGTAATTAATTATAGGGGCTTGCCCTTATAGGAAGCTTGTCCAAACCCAGCTTAATATAAACCCTATTTAGTTCTTCGTATTAAAAAGGGAAAATTGTTGGTAAATAAAACGGTTTTGCAGATCAAACGAATGTTATAAATTTCTTAGTTTATTTGATTGAGCCTCATCCTCAAGTCTTGTATTTATCCTTCGGGATAGATATAGGGTTTGAGATACAACACTCTTTCATTTAAACTATGAAAAATAGGCGGTCAGTTTGATTTCATATGTAAATTAAAATGTCCTTCTGAAGTGGGCAACAAAATTTTGATTCCGGTGACCGACAGCTTCTTACGGGCAACTCCTCAAATGTTTAGTGCCGAAAGTTTGTTTCCTTAACCAAAACTAAGGAGTTTTCTTAGGTAAATCTTGAATTGCCTAAGATGTAATTAATTATAGGAACTTGCTCCTGTGGGAAAAAAAAGAATTCAGAATAGCTGATCAATCTATATCTCTGGTTATTAGACCTTTTATGTGGTTTTCCTTATATCTGAAGTTGACCTTCAAGAGTCCTTCTCCATAAGTTTACCACCCAACATTTCTCTTATTTTCTATCATTATCTGCCCTTTCCTTTTCTCCTAATTCCTTCATACCTGAGGATCTTTCACTTATTGTAAGAGATTAAGGTAAATTGGAGAATATAAATATAAAATAGATAAATAGAGTGGCGACTTCGTTGAATCAAAAGACAATACATCATGAAGACAAAGGAAGAATTGGTGGAAATCACGAATGTTGAGTTCCGAGTGCCATCAGTCATGATCATTCAAGGTACATCCGAAGGATTCACCATCCCACCGTCAGTGTTTGAAATTAGATTGAGTTTGAGAACTGTTCCATTAACTTGGTCACAAAGAGGAAACCATTGTCAAAAGGTCCGTAAGGCTGCTAAAGCCCATATTTTTAAGGTAATGTCTGTTGATGACATTCCTCACCAAGAGCAACTAGGATTACCAGAAACCTATCTGATTCTGCCAGGGAGTAGGTTCCATCCCTTAATGGAGACTAATGGGTACGAATGTGTCCACAAGATTGTTGCTAGTTTACCATTACCACATGGACATGGTGGGGAGAGGAAGAAGCTCGCTCCAGTCACTCAAGTTAGTAAAATACTCTAGAGACTAGCTACTAAAGAGGGTTGTTCAGTCGTTCACCAGCTAAACCATTCTGTAGAATTAAACAACAAGCCATTATGTAGAATTAAATAACAAGCCATAGGAATTTGAGGTTGTCTGCCTAGTGTGACATAAATCCTCAACATTCCTTTAGGATTTTGTATGACTCTGCTAGACAATATAAGACCTAACTTGTTTTAGGATTCCGAGATTATTGTTCGTCACGAACTAAATCCTCACATCTTCCAGGCTATTTGTGTGATCGTTTCACACGAATGTAAGCCCTAATTAGTAAAATTGGTAAGATGAAACACCTAAATACTTCTCCTCAAAACTGAAGCCAAACATTAGGATAGCTTGGGAGAAAGAAACATTTAAATACTTCTCCTCTAAGTTGAAGCCAAACCATAGGATAGATTGGGAAGTCACCAAAATTCTCCTCAGGATCTATGACATCCCCTAGTTCTTCTTCCTTTGGATTCTAACAATAAAAGTTCCAAATTTGAACTATTCCCCTTTCACACCTCCTTATACAATATCTTTGGAAATTCCTATTCCCTTGATCTCTTTAAAGATAATATCCCCTATTTTTTATCGAGAGTCTTCTTAGGTAACTTTGGTTATCTTAGATGTAATTAATTATAAGGGTTTGCCTTTACAGGAAACTTTCAAGAACCCAGCTTATTATAAACACAATTTAGTTTTCCTTATTATATAGGAGAACTTGTTGGCTTTTAAATAAAATGATATTGCTAAACGGATGTCATACATTTCTTAATTTATTTGATTGAGCATCTGTTTATCTTTTGAGGTAGATACATAGCTTGAGATGTAGCGCTCTTTTATCTAAACATTGAAAGATATGAGATCAGTTTGATTTCATATATTTCTAAAATTAAATTTATGTATGTTAATTAAGATGGTCCTTCGAAGTGATCTATGGGATTTGAATTTTGGTGACTGACTGCTACCACATGAACCCCCTAAAAACAGTACTGACATATAGGAAAAATTGGTGGCCAGTTGGTTGGCAGCTTCGACATAAGTCCACTCTGTCTTGTGTTTGAATCCATTTAGGTCAAGTTAGCACATATGAGGTGAACAGACACATGTTTTCTTGCATCTTTAATATGTATATAGATACTCATTCAGGATTATTAAGCAATTTACTGAGTTTTTTGGTTTCTTTATCTTTCTTTGGTTCACTTACCTGTCATTTGGTGTACAAGTTCCTTTTGAGTATACCTTTTTCTTTGGTATACTAGTTCTTCTTTTTTGGTTACACATTTTATTTTTCTTCTTTTTGGAGTGGAGTTGTAATGCAAAAAGAGGAACCCCTAAACTATGATGTATTTTCTTTTTTCCTTTAGTTTGGGATCCTCCTTCCCTCAAAATTTTGGTACCTTCATTTATTTTTACATGTCAGGAGCCACGAGTTGCTCTTTTCCCCCAAATGCCACACTCTTCACACTCTTATTTTCTGGAAGATTTCTTGTTTGCTTAGAAATCTTCTTAGAAATATGATAAAAAGCTTTTGCATTTTTCTGTAATTGTTTTATGATTTTTTTGGATAGCCAAAAATAGCACAAGCACAATAGTTCTCCACCAACTCCTCCCCTCACTGTCTCCCGCACACTTTTATACTAATTTAAAGCATCCAAATTACTAGCTAAAGCCATATATAACAATGTTTTGAATAATGGTGGATGACCTTTACTTGTTATATGGCAACCACCTCCTTAAAATTTTATCAAGGCAATCATTGATGGGAGTTGGGCTCCTAATTGTGCTGGTGTAGGTGGTGTATTTAGAACCTATAATAGCAGAATGATTTGGTTCTTTGCAACTCCTATAAATGTTGCTGACCCTTATGGAAACTGAATGTTGGATTGTTCTATTTCCTAGTCAAATTGCTATTATCTTTGAAATCTCAAATCTTATTATAGAAACTGATTCCAAGATGGTGTATGACATGCTTAGAAATGCCACTGCACTAATTTGGAAATTAATTCTTATTTTTAATCATATCTGGAACCTTATATCATCTAATTAGATTCAAGTGTTATTCTCTTTTATTCACAGGGAAGGCAATGCCCCTGCTGATTGGTAGAAAAAAATGGGGGTGGTGGGGTTTTTTTTTGGTTTGGAACCACCCTTGCCTCTCAAGAAGCTTTTACTTGGAGATAACCTGGATATCCCTTACATTAGATGTTGATGTTTCTATGTTTTCTTTGATTTGTACATATGAGTTGGTTTTCACTTTTATTTCCTTGAAATCTTTTCATTGGAACATGAGGATTTGGAGTTTTTTTTTCTTTTGGTTCTATTTTCTGCACCATTTTATGGATCAAGATTTGGGGGCCTGTAATTTTTGGACCGGTCTTTCATTCTTTCAGCTACATTATTGTTATTATTTTCACAGTGCATTGTTTTTTCTTCAGCTGCTACCGTTTAACTGGTTTAAGGAGCACATGGTCGTCTATTTACTGTATTTTGTTGAAGCCTATAACGTTTGTATCTCACTTTCCTGGTAGGACTTACGCTTTTGATATCTATATCTCTACTAATTTCTACTCTCTGCTACGTACCTCCAGGATCACTAGTAGATTCAGGACTCCCTTGACTGATGGGAAGATTGCAAGCCTTTTTCTTCTACTAGACACTACAAATTTGATTGGCTTTTCATATGGCTGCCTCTGGACAGAAACTTTTTGGGCTCATTTAGGATTCTTAAGCAGTTTACTGAGTTTTTTGGTTTCTTTTCCTTTTACTTTTTTGGTTTACTTGTCCTTTAGTGTACAGGTTCCTTTTGAGTATACTTTTTTCTTTGATATATTGATTATTCTTTTTTGGGCACACTTTTTTTCTTATTTTTGGAGTGGAGTTGTAATGTGGAAAGAGGAACCCATAATACTACAACATATTTTCTTTTTTGCTTTAGTTAGGGATCCTCCTTCTCTCCAAATTTTTGTTCCCTCTTTTATTTTAACATGTAAAGAGCCACGAGTTGCTCTTTTTCCATATATATATATATATATATATATATANTAGAGGGGATATCATTGACCAAAATAAGTGGTTACAATGATCTGAAGCAGGGGATAACTAAAAGGACCACTTCTAAAGGAAATGAAAGAGTGGGAGACAAATCCTTGCTGATTACAAAAATTCCAGTATGTAAACTTGCCTTGGCCAGCCAATTTGCTGGCTTATTACCTTCTTTATGTAAAAAGGTATATCTTGTACTAATGTTTTTTTTCCATGAGGCTGATTTGTTTAATCTAGATAAATAAATTCCAAGGGCACTCCATAAAATTTTTCAGTATGTTGACCAAAATTTGAGATTCAGATTCAAGAACAACCTACTTGTATTTGTCCCTTCCCTAAAAGCAACGAGAAGAGCCAAAATAAACTGCAATAGTTTTAGCTTCTAATGCATCTTTGACTATAGTAGGAGATTGGAAATACAGTAAACACCTGCTTTGCCAGTCCCCAAAAACATCCTCAATGCCACCATCAAAGTTTAGGAAGCTTCCCCATGTATTCACTTTAATCCAGCCCAACAAAGGTTGCTGCTAATAAACAAGCCTACCTGTGGAGATGAGGGACAGAATGTCACTAATTCCGGAGCATATATTAGAAAAGTTCCTATGTTTGATAAGTTTGGCTAGATGGAACAAGCAATGGTAAGCAACAGTGTTAGTGTCCAGAAGTCTCTCCACGTATTTATCCTAGTTCCTAGCCATTCAGACAGACCAGGCCACCATATAAGGTATGGGGAGAGATTTACCTACTGCCAGTCTTGCCAACAAGTATGGAAATGTTTCCATGAGAGATTCATTGTGTTGATGTTAAGTTAATTCAAGCTATTTTGTTAGACATTTGGGACAAAAGGGAAACCAAAGAATAAATGATGAGGATACTCCTCATCTTGTCTACATAGCATACATCAGGAAGGTCCTTGGAGTCCACTGAGAATAAGTATGTCATTAATAGGAAGCAACTTTGAAAAAAAATCTCTAGCAGAAGAAAGGCATGGAGCGGGATAGAAACTTACCCCAAATGTGTTTACCTCACAAAACATTCAGCCCTTGGTCATAGGTATTGTAAATGTATCCAGATACACTTTGGGAAATGTTTTTCTTTATTATAATTCTATCCTTTTTGGATGTGTTAACACAAATTTTCAACACCTTACTGATTCAGGAGTTGTCTAAGATGTTATGCAAAGCTTGTATGTTCCAAATATTATTTTCCCCATTGTTAAAAAGTTTAAAATTCAAATTGGAGGATGGAGTCAGTTGTCCAGTTATCAAACCAAAAGTTAATTCCACCATCTCCAAAATTCCAAATGAAATTGACTTCTACCTTAGATTTTACTTTGTGCATATTAGACCATATTCTAGAATCCTAAATCTTTTTGGAAATTAAAGATGGGTGTTGATCCCTACAGTACTTCCCCCACAAAATTTTAGCCCAAATGAAATATTGAGATATGAAGTGAATGCAAGGTTTGCAAAAATTAATATGTTTGAGATGTTGGAAGCTATTGAAACCTAGCCTCCCAACATGAAGAGGCTTACAGACCCTCTGACAGCTAGTCCAGTGGAGATGCTTTCTATGCTCAGACCAAAGAAATATGTTAAAACACATTTCCATCAGTAGTTAGCTGTTTTTCTTCATTGCAGCCATTTGCAAGTTATAAGATGGGAATGTAGATAGAAAATTCCTTAAAGGAATAATCCTCCCTCTATTAGAAAGGAATGAGTTAGTCCAAAAACTAAATTTTTCATTGGATTTTGTCACCACCTTATCAAACTGAGTTTGTCTGGCCCTACCCTTGAGTAATTGAATGCTTAGGTACTTCAGAGGGGTTTTACATGTGTTGAACCCATTGTAATTGGAAATTCAGTGTCTGACAGGGGTATTTACCCATGTATTGAACTTGATGTTGCATTTTTTTTGTTTTTAATTTCATCCCTGAGTAAGATTGAATGTCATAAAGACAGTTATAGATAAGTTTGATAGTAGGTTTAGTGGCTTAGGGGAACAATATGATGTCATCAACATAAGATAGATGGCTGATATCAATATAAGATCCGTGGTTAAGTTGAATGTGGAGGGATCTTTAGGATAGTTTATTCAAAATTATGGATACGTAGTAATAAACCTAGGGTGAAAATTGTTGGAGAGAGGGGGTAACCTTGTTTGAATCCTTTGGAAGAGCTAAAGAAGCCATGTGTTTGCGCATTGATGAGATTGGAGTGAGAATTGTTGGCAAGTTATCTATTTATCATGGTGGCAAATTGAACAGAGAAAAATAAGCCATGTATTTGCCCATTGATGAGGTTGGAGTGAGAATTGTTGTCAAGTCATCTATTTATCTTGATACCAAATTGAAAAGAGAAACCCCTAACCAAAAGCAAATCCTCAATAAAATCCCAATGAATTGTATCATAGAATTTTTTAGTGTCCATCTTAAGAACTACATTACCCCCTCTACATCTTTTGTCTAGATTAAGGATCATTTCTTGAGCTAATAGTACACTGTGCATAATTTTTCTACTTTGGATGAATGCAAATTGGTTGGAGCTTATCAGATTAACTTGATGAGGTTAGAGCCAATACACTAGAACCTTGCTAATAATTTTAGTAACCACATTAATAAGGTCAACATGTATGAATCAGTCCCACTTATGTCTAGCCTTTTTCATTGGGATGAGAGTAACGGTAGAGGCTTTGAAGTAGTTATGAGGGTGCACACCTCTGAAGAAACATTCTACTTCTCAATGTGTCAAGCCTCTTTATAAAAATCTGTAGAATATATATCTAGACTAGCCATCTTATGGCTGTCAATGGAATTTAAGGCAGATCTAATCTCATTTACTTGTGGGATGTGAGTGAAATTCAACTTGCTAGTATACTGCTTTTCATGTTAGAAGATAATGGCACTGATTGGGAGTTTACAATCAGGAGGTTGAGAGAGTTATTCATGGAAGTCACTAACAACACTAGTAGCAATGCTGTCAAAGGTTTAGAGCCAAATCCCCATAGAGTTTTTAACCTGGTGAATAGTGTTACACTTCCTCCAATAATTTATACAAGGATGAAAGTATTTATAAGTCTATCCCCCTCACAGAATTTGTCCATTGAAGATTGTTGTAATGACAGTTCCTCCTAAATGGGTGATGGCATTCAACATATCATAATTGGATGAAAACAAATATGCTTCAGTTTCTAGATTAGATACGAAATGCCTTTCTAGTCTTATAACAAGTTTTTTAACTTTGTCCACTCTTGTATGAACATTGCCAAAAATATTCTAGCTTAAGTTTTTGAGGTGCTTACTCAATTTTTTTTGTAGAACCTAAAGTCTGATCCAAGGATTGTCATTGTTATAGCCTTTCCAAATTTGGGTAACATCATTTAAGAAATTAGGGTGGGAAGCCCACACATTAAAATATATACATGGAGATTTGGAACTAGTTGGGGCTCCTGATATTAAGATGATGAGGGGCCCTTGATAAGAGCTATATAAAGATAAATGCAACACAGAGGTATGAAGGAAATCATTCAAAAAGGATTAATTTACTAAAGTTCTTTCAAGTCTTTCCCATAGGTTACCTTTTCTTCTAGTATAATCTGGTCCAAAGAAACCCAAATCATGCAGTTGAGCCAGATGGATATTATCAATAAAAATAGTCATGAAGTTGATGTCAGGGGGCCTTCCACTAGATTTTTCAATTGGAGAAGCCAAAAAGTTGAAGTCACCACCAACTAACCATTTAGTAGACCTAGATTTGCTAATCAGGATAAGCTCATTCCAAAGCTTTCTCCTAGTATATGGAGAACAACCATCATAAATGAAGGAGCCATGACTAGATTTACCAAGTAAGTTAAAAAAGAGGTGTATAACCTGAGGATGATCAATAAGAATATTCCAATCCACCTCATGTTTTCATAAAAACCATATTTTGTTGTTAATATTAGAATAGTGTTGGAAGCCATGGAATTTTCTAGTAATTGTTGGGGTTTTTAGAGACCAGAGGCCAAATCAAACAGTAAATGAAGATCGGAGGTCAAATCATCACAAATTATTAACATTAAAAACCATATAAAACAAAGTTAGTTCTTCACAAAACCATATCTCAAAACAAGTTTACAAAATAAAAGAAATAATAGAAACAACATATCTCACAATCCTTCCTAAACAATTCTCTAGAAGTTCTCTTCAAGTCTTTCTCTCTTTACTAGCACTCTCAATTTTATCTTAGAAGTGTAATGAAGAAGAAATCTCCCACCTTCCCTTTCCTCTTGCAATCCTTGAAGAAAATCTCCAAGCTCCTGACTCTCTCTCTCTCTCTATCTCTTCTTATTGCCCGCTTTACATGCCACTTAACTCCTCTTCATGCCCTAGAGTTCCCTCTCTTTTATAAAAGGTTGCCTCCCTCCTAAAAGAATTCAAAATTCCCTCCAAAATTCTATCCAAAAGTCAAATTTTTTGGATTAAAAAGACATTTCCATTGATCTAGGAGACATATCTCTTCATAAATGAACCTTCCAAATTGTCTAGATGCATTAAATCACTCTAAGGACAGTTAAGAAAAAGTGTCTCTTTGAAAATTCACACAAAATTCATCTCAAACCTCCGTAATCCACAAAAATTCATCTCTGGTGCATCTTACACTAGCCATAAGTCAAAAGGCAACATGTTGAGTACATCTGAAACATCATATCATATCTACTACTTTGATGCGGTACAAAAAGTGACAACTGACTATCTATCTGGCTGTCTTTCTATCTGTCTGTCTATTTGTTTATCTATCTGTTCATCCCCTAGGATGAGCTGGTGATCAAGCTAATCTTCTAAGCTACAGTTCAGGACAAGAGTTCCTTTCACATGCACTTAGAGGTGTAGCTATATCATAGCTCGTATGGCTGTAGCTCCTCCAATTTTGGATCTGATCAAAACCAATATGGCACTTTGTTGTCATTGAACCTCCTCAGTGTAACTGAAGCTCTGTGTCATGACACTCCAGGAATACAATTCTTTGTGAATCTATTCCACTTCCCTTCAGAATTAAGACTGAACCCACTAGCAGTGGAATCACAACTAGTCCTCTAAACTCGTCAGGCCCAACAACGTCGATTTCTATTCCAAATAAAAAGTTTCTCTTGCTCATGAATGATACTGTTCGGAAAAGTCTAAAAAAATTACGATGATCTATATGAGGAGGAATGACGTCCCCTTCTTCATAGATGCTGATGATGTAGCTATTTGGGATGAAATCTGCTGGTAGTAAGCACAATCTGACCATTCTCTTAATCATTCTCTTTATTACGGATGACATAGGATCCACATCATCATATCTCAGGATAACTGGAGGGTTCCCTAGCATGTCCTAAACAAAGTTATAGTAGCTACCACACTGAGTGGTTATCCTGCTCATCCAGCGCATCCATTTTTGCGGCTCTGAATATGTCTTTTTTTATTTACCAATTTGGCCGAACCTTTATCTCTGAGATCAAAAACACAGTCCAGAATCTTTCTTTCATCGCTCTTGAAGAATACACCTTTGTGAAGCTTCAATACTTCTAGGATGTTGACGTTCTTTCCTTGAATTTCTTTATAGTGTTCAAACTCTTGTTTTCGTTCCTGGTGTATCTTCTCAAGCTCAGATCTGGGTATCATCTGTAACTGCTGAGGCTAAACCTCTGACTGGATCTTTGATGGAATCCAAGGTAGTCCCAGCTTTACAAAATTTGGAATGTACGGCTTAACATCTGGTTGCCCGGCACTCCTGAACCTCATACTTCTTGGTGTATATTCTTCAAATGTCCCATATATCTCCAGATGGAGAATGTTGTTCTCCAGGCACTCCATAAAGGCTCGTATTGTCGATGTTTTCATCAGGATTTCTATGTTGCACATGGGACATTTTGTGCAAATCTCATCTGGGATCCCTGAAGATGTCATCTCTATAAGTGTCTCTGGCTCATATTCTACAGTCGGTAGACTAGTGAAAGTTTCTATCAAATTTTGATCATAAATTTTATCTTCCTGGATTGAGCTCAAATCAGCAGTGGTTTCTCTAGCACATTTCTTCTCCAAATGAACAAAAGCTATGTGTTTACGTAGGTTGGCATTTCTGCGCTGCGTCCTTTTTAATGGTGCATCTGAAACTCTTTCTTCACTAGCGCCGACCAAGTCTCCCGTCGGTGTGGTAATCATCGACTGTAGCTGGCTAGTTCCCTCTGTTGGGTATAATATTTCTTTAGCTTTCTTCCCCTTAAGTTTAGAGTCTTCCCTAGTATTAATTCTAAGAATTGAGGGTAGTCCCTCTGATTAATGAAAACTGATAATGTCCATCAGGGGTCCCTCGTAGTCTACATTGACTTTAATCTAATTAAAAACTCATGATGCCACCCTGGGCTGCCTTTTCTTCATTTAGTATGAGATTTTAGCTGTCCTTGAAATTGAAGATCAACCTCTAGCCCAAAATTTTCCAACATAAAATAGGTGAAGCGTCAACGTGTTGATACTTTGCATGAACAAGAATAATAACAAACCATTATTAAGCAAATTTTTAAAATTTTATGTGTGTAAGAACATTTAATTTAATTTCATTTAATGAAATTAACAATTAAGGGGGATAATTTAAAAGTGAAAACATAAATGTTATTTTATTAAAATGAATCTTATAACAAAATTTTGGACCAAGTCACAGATACTGCCCAAATATCCATCCTCAGAAATAGTATCACTTCCAATAATCCATGTCGTAGAGAATCAAGTTCTACAGTATTTCTTCAAATATTGCCTGTTGAACGGTAGCATGGGCCTTTCACCTTAGAAATCTATTAATCAATAAGATCCTCCTAAAAATACCTTCTCTGTGACAAATGATCCCTCCCAAGTTCGTTCAAACTTTCCACCTATCCTGCGGTGTGTAAGGATAGGACTCCTGAATATGAGCACGAGTTCACCAACATTGAACGTCCTTAGCAGACCAATTTATAGTGAGCCCATATCATTTTTGCTTGGTAGAGCTCCAGATTCTGCTGCACTTAGAACACTTTTCCTTTGAGGGCTTCTAATTCTACAAGTTCAAGCTTGGCATTGTCTACAACTATAACTTGATTGGTTGCGACGACTCTAAGAGATGATATTTGAACTTCCATTGAGAGTACGACTTCAGACCCGTACACTAGTGAATACGACTATTGAGCTCACTTTTGGTTGAGTTCTAGTTTTCTTCTTTAGTAGCCTATGGGCTAGCCATAGGACTTTCCTATTGACTATTTCTAGAAAACTAGAAAAGGAAACTTCACCCTTGGAAATTCTAAACTCCTCTTTACTCAACTTGAAGCTCTACATATTGGTCCTAACCTCTAGCACTTAGTAAGTGGGGTCAATATGAGGGAGCTCAAGGTGAGTTTCCATAAGACTGCTTGCCCTCAGGGTTGACTCTAGGTTTTGTTCTAGGGCTAAGCACTCACCTTCACTCACTACACTCACTCTCACTCACAATCTCTTCCAAATACCCTAAACCCAAAATTCCTTAACTTTGATCCCTTGATTCTTTGGGAGACTCATGTAGATAGTCTCCTAAACCCACTGGCCTTAGGCTAGGGTTTCGCTAAGACCAATACATAGAGAACCCAATTGAGGTTCCCATTGGTTCATACCTCATTTATGGTGGTTCGCACCCCAATTCTACCAGAAATACTCAACTTGGTCTTTAGCCCCAAAATTTCCCAAATTACTTAAGTATACTTGAAACCCTAAATTTGGCCAAAATTCTCAAATTTACCCAAAATACCCAAATTGATTCAAAAATCACATCAAACCTTTTGAAAACATCCAAATTACCCAAAATCACAAAAAAATTTCCAATTTACCAAAATGCCCCACTGCCCAATATTTCAAAAATTCCAAAAATTCCCAAAAATTCCCAAAACCTTCCAAATATTCTCAATTTTATTTTTCTCAACAATCACATGACCAAATTTAACTAATTTGACCATTTTGACCAAAACCCCCAAATTGCCTTTAAAGGCCCAATTTCCCCAAATTCACCCCAAATGACCATCAATTTGGGCCCAATTTTCCTCAATTACAATTCTAAACTCAAATTAACCTTTCATATGACCAATCTAAACCAAATATAAGCTCAATTGACCCATGCTTTGAGCTTAATTTTGATCTAAATCAAACCCCCAATTTTGGCCATATGACTTAATCTCACAAAATTGAACCTATAGCCTACTCCATTTGCCACAATTTCTGTTGAAAACTCTTCAAAACACTCCTACACATCAAACTTGACCTTTAATTTGCCTTGATGAAGCCCCAATTTTATTTAATTTAGACCAAAGTCTAAAAGCCCCAATTTGGCTTTAAATTGGCCATACCTCAAAGTTCTACCAAATTGATTGCCTTAACCCCAAAATTGGCACCCAATTTATCTTGAATACTCTTCATCACATTCCTATTAACCATTCTCAAAATCAATTTGGACTTAGCCCAAGGCTAGCCCAATCTAGACCCAAGTCTAGCCCAACATACCTAAATTGACCAAAATATCAAAATCCTTCAAATTGGGCTCTCAATTGAATTAAAAATCATTTCAAGTATTTATCAAAAATCTTCATGACAATCATATACACAATGTTAATCAATTCATTGTGCTCATGACTAGCCTTGCCCAAACCCAAGCATTAGCCATTTGTACCCTCATGGACCCCTTCAACAAAAATTAACCTAGCCATGTCAAATTGGCCAACAAAAGATCACCACAGCCACTAAGCCCTTCTTTTGAACTAGGGTAAACCTTACAAAACACACCAAACCAAGCTATGGACCAATCCTCACCATCATGACTAACCCTTGGGGGTATGTGATAATTGAACCTCCACCTGGCTCACCTGACCTCTTGGCCAGCTCCCCTATCCTTGCTAGTCAGCCTTGTGGCCGGGAAACACCCAAACCGTAAGCCACCAAACCTAAATCCATACCCAATTCAAACCTTGAGGCCACCACATCCAATTTTAAGTTTAGAGCCTCTCTGCCCTCCACATAGGCAGCACTTTGCACCCTTCAATAGACCCATAGAGCCACCATTGACCATTTTTATAAAAGCTCACCTCCATGGCAAAGGAGAGTGGTGCTGAAATTTTCTCAAAGAGAGACTTCCAAATTGATCCCACAGCCTCTTTGAGTCCTCCTCAGCTCATGCCAACCATTTTCCTCCACTGATCCTCACTGTGGAAGCTCAATTTGGATTTTAAAATTCTATCAAAACCAGGACAGAACTCGCCATAGCTCCACAATCCACCAAACTCCAAATACACTCACCCACACAATCACAATAGTGAAAGAAGAAGAAGCCCCATCAAATCCTTCTCATACAAAGCCCCTAGCATAGCTCTAGACCAACACTTGAAATCGAGCTTGGTTGAATTCATAACTACACCTTTCACCACAGTAAGAGGCTTAATCCCTAGCCTCCTTGGACCTTCACGAACGTGCCGAGCACCTCTAATTGAAGCTTCCCTTCTCAGAGCAAAGGTATTCAACTTCCCCTCTTTTCTAGCCTATTTTGACTCTACATTAGATTGGGGTTAGTTTCATGGCATGTTTATTGTATGGATATGTTCTACTAGTCAAGACGAGCATTTAGAAATAGATTTCACTAGATTTGGTTGAGAAATGAGTGAGATATCAAGGTTTGAAAATGAACGGTTCTCGGGCTAGGGCATCGGGGTTGATGACCACGAGCAGTTGGATCACACGTGTATCTCATGGATGGCTCTGATTGCAACGGATGGAGAGACGGAATGAGAAGTCGGGACGTGTGGCTGCTGGCGTGGAAGGCGACGTAAAATAGTAGTGTCGCGTGGAGCTTCAAAGTTGTCGTCGGTTGGCGCGGTGTCGCGTCACTTAACTATAAAAATAGGGCTTTTTCTGATTTATTTAATTCCCTAAACTTTAAAAATTCATATCTTGGGGTAGAAAAATCACAAAAAAAAAACCACACTTTCTCAGTGAGCAGAGGAGAACAATGTGGTAATGGATAGAAGTTCATTTGATACATATTATATTTTTATTTAATTAAATACTGTTTTGAGTCTTTTGATTCTCCATGCATGTAGATATTTCACTATAGCTTGATTTTTTGCCATGTTGTTGCCTCTGTCATAGGGAACATTGTTTGATTTTTCCAAAGTTAGAGGAGATAACTAGACAGAGATCCATATTTTTCAGATTTATGTCTATTTTTTGCATAAATTAATCATAATAATTTGTATGTTACTTTGAAAATTCTAGGAAAATTTTGGAAGGTTTGCCATGACCTGAAAACTCTTCGGAAAATGCTTCATGAGCCAAGTCATTAAAAATACACATAATTTTCACAAACTCTAAAACACAAATAAAATAAATTTTAGGAAACATAAACTTCTAAATGACTTGATTTTAACTCTCCATTATAATTTGAAGTTCAGTGAACCTCCCATAAAAATTTCAAAATTTTTGGAGCTCATTTGATAACTCAATTTGATTTTCTATGTTAAGTGCCATTCTTAAAACTAAAATGAATTTTAATAATAAAAATATAACTCGGTAAATTATAAAAATTTGTTTTTTGGAGTTCTCTGTAATTAGAGGAATTTTATAAAAATAAAATGGTGATTAAAATAAAAACTTCATCTTAGCCTATTTTTAATATTAAAATAATTAAAAAATGCTAAAAATCACAAAAAAATAACAAAATTCATGGAAGTGTTCTAAATTCTTTTTTAAGCTATTAAGAATAACTGTAATATTTTTTCTAATTTTCTAAGTGAAGATATTGAATTTTGAAGCTTAAAATAATTTTTAAAGGATTAAAATGGATTTTCACTAAAATAATTTTAACAATTCAAACAAAAATCAGAAATATGTGAAATTTATTTTTTTTGGTTTTCTTGATCTTAGGAAGATTTAATAAAAATATAAAACTTAATTTTCCACATCTAAAATATTTTATAGTTAATAAAAGCTCCAGAACTTAAAATAATTCTTAAAATTCAAATATAACTTAATAAATCATGAAATTTGGTCCCAATAGTTCTTATGTCTAAGTCTATCTCCAGAAAAAATTTAAAGGGATTAGGCTTTGCCTTGGTCAAGTTATGAATTTTTATTTGAAAAATCCTATGTTTGCATTAAAATAAATATGTAAATTAAATCAGATTTTGAAAAATCACATTCTCTCCTCTGATGTCTTAATTAACCCATGAGTGATGTGGGATAAGAATTCCAAAGTCATTTGAATTAAATTTTACAAATTATGACATGATAGAGCCTTTAGGGCAAGTGTGTATTTTTGGAAATTTGGCCTTAATTAATGTTTAGGCTTAACTTAAGAAGGGGAAATGGGAAACCTTTGATCTTGATTAACATATTTGGAGGATTGAAACACAAGGGATTAATTGGTAGAAACCAATCTCACTTTTATTAATTAAGGGATTAATTTGTAATTTCTTTAAATTATCAAACTTTGGGAGCTATAAAATTAAATGATCCTAGACTTAGGGGCATTGTTTTGGGTGTTGATAACTCACCAATCTAATACCCCTATCTAATGATTCAAAATACTTTTCAAAATTTTGATAATGAATCATCATCACCTAAAAATTCAATCTTTTCAAAATAATAATAATAATAATAACAATATCTAAGATATATAACTAAATCTTAAGGGCTTAGCAATGACCTATGCTAAATTAAATCTGATTAAATGAGGATTATATAAGTAAACATAATTAATATTGAACACCTTTATAACACTATAGGCATAAATTAAAAAAAGTTGGCTAAGTGCCTTGATAGCATTAACTTACCCCTTTAAAGGGTCTTCACCTACATAATTCTCAAATTAAATTATAAGTGATAATTACCCTACTCCTAGGGATAATTGAAACATCAATGTTCACGGAGCATTAAAGTATTTATAGGATGAGTTATTAAGCAACATAATAAGTTTAAATGAGCTCGAGACTTTTCACCCAGCAGTGAGAGGAAAGCATGGACCTGCTTCTTTCTCCAGATCTGTTGGATACCTCGGAGGTCTACTAAACTTAATATGTTTTGCCTGACGAATCATCCCTAACCAAGTCAATAGGGACCCACCAAGATATGACCAAGGGTTGGGTAGATCACCAAAACCTTATTTTTCCTCTTTATATAAAGTGCTCTCACATGCATTATGACTTTCAGGTGGTGGAACAAGAAGACACGCCATGTATGTTTTTTATAGTTTACAGTGTCATCTTTCTTGTACTTTCATATTGTACTTGTTATGCTTATAAAATTGCAAGTTAAACAATATTGTAACCCTCCATGAAAACCAAAACTATTAGGATAGCAAAAAAACCAAAACCCAAAACCAAAATTAAAATCAACCAAGATAAAATTCATTGTCACAACATTCGAAATATAAAACAACTCAAAATTTAATCACAAACATCACAAAAACCACAATTACAACTAAATTCAGACATCCCAATCGGATGATCGAAAATCTCTCAGAGGTAACCTACGGTTGCTAACGAGGCTTCTCACAATCTAAATAAAATTTTGGAACTCATTAAGTTGAGTTTAGTAAATTCATTTGAACTAAGTGAATCCAATAAAAAAATAGTGGTGTCGGAACAAGGGAACGGTAGGATCCTAACCGATGTCACTCTAATCAACTTTAACATGCCCCATAAAATTTAAAGTACTACAACCATAGGGCCACCTGATTTGTCAACATAACTTCACACCCTAGAAAACTTAAACTCATCACGGCAAGGAGCTTGGAGCTAGCATGGTGGGCAGCATGGTCATCTTCAACAGCAAAACATGTCTTCCCTAGCTAAACCATTTCCTTCCTTAGAATTAAATAACCAAGCTATAAGAATTTGAGGTTGTATTCTTATGCAACATAAAACTTCACCTTATCTTTAGGCCTTTGCACAATCATGTTGTGCAATACAACACCTAACCCGTCTTAGGATTCTGAGGTTATCGTTCCCCAAGACCTAAATCCTCATATCTTCTTGGCTATTTGTCTAATCGTCTCACATGAATGTAAGCCCTAACAAATAAAATTTGCAAGATTAAATACTTAAATAACTCTCCTCAAAACTAAAGCCAAACCATAGGATAAACTAGGAAGTCACCGAGGTTTTCCTCTAGATCTATGACATCCCTTAGTTATTCCTCCTTTGGACTATATAATAAATGTTCCAAATTTGAACCATTCCCATTTCACACCTCTTCGTCCGATCTCATTGAAAAGTCCTATCTTTTTGAAATCCTTGAAGATAATATTTCTTGAGTTTGATCGAGAGTTTTCTTAGATGACTTCGGTCATTTAAGATGTAATTAACTATAAGGGCTTGCCCTTATAGAATGTTTGTCTGAATCGCTTAATATAAATCCTATTTAATTCTTCATTTTAAATAAGAAAAATTGTCGGCAAATAAAACAATTTTGTAGACCAAACAGACATCATACATTTCTTACTTTGTTTGATCGAGCCTCATCCTCAAGTATTGTGTTTATCCTTTAGGATAGATACAAGATTTGAGGTATAGTGCTCTTTC
This sequence comes from Phalaenopsis hybrid cultivar, assembly GCA_002079205.1. NCBI lineage: Eukaryota > Viridiplantae > Streptophyta > Magnoliopsida > Asparagales > Orchidaceae > Phalaenopsis > Phalaenopsis hybrid cultivar. The sequence continues at coordinate 136,200 of JXCR01143890.1, forward strand.
ATTTAAACTATAAAAAATATTGGGTCAGTTTAATTTCATATTTTTCTTATATATGATATATATATATATATATATATATATATATATATATATATATTTTATGTAAGGAGCATAGCT
>JXCR01143894.1:2674-22436 GCA_002079205.1 Phalaenopsis hybrid cultivar
TGATGTTTGTGATTAATTTTTGAGTTGTCTTATATTTTGAATATTGTGGCGGTGTATTTTATCTTGTTTAATTTTTAAATTTTGGCTTTGGTTGTGCGGCTACCCTAACTGTTTTAGTTTTGGAATGCATGGTGACATTGTTGTTTAACATCCAAGTTTGAGACAAGAAGTACGAAAAGGTAAATGTAATAATTTAAAAGTATACCTGTCAATTCTTCTTGTTCCTCCACCTGAAAGGTTAGCTTTACAATGTATATATATAATTTTGCAAATAATGGAAATTTCTGGAGTAGATGAAGGTATAGCTATCAGACCCCAATTTATGACTTTATTGAATCATGAAAGATCTTAGTGGGTGATTTTCGAAAAAAATATGGCAAGTTCTATTTGCCCTTCAAAATATCCAAAGAATTTCAAAGTATTCGGAGAATGACCCTGAACTACTTCAAGGATCTCTTAAACTATTTCAAGTTCATTTAGAACTTCATCAAAACGTTTCTTTAATCAACCAAAGTTAAGCTAAGGCTATCACATTGCTCAAGGAAACATAATGTTTTATTTATCCCAAGGCTATAACATTAAATTAATCAGTTGATGTTTTATTTAAGAATTAGGTGGGTGGATGCCCCTAAGGTAGACTTAAGTCATAAAAGATTGTGGTGCCTGCAATTATAATTAAGCTTGTAGTGTTTAAAGATGTTAATCTCCAATCATATTATCTTTTAAATCCAATCAATTGAGTTTATACATCGAGCATAGGTCACTACCAAGCCTTTATTAATCATAATGGGGGAAATTGGTGGTGGTTAAAATCTTGGTTTAAGTGGCATATATCCTTATTGAAAGATCACATCATCATCAACTTTAGGCTTAAGATAAGTAAATTATCATCTTCCTAACTTAAGCCCGTCACATAAGAATCATTTGATCTTAATTGACTTCCAAGTGATGATGATTAGGGAAATTATGATTTTGTAGATATACTGAAAATGTGGTAAGTGAGTTTCTACCTTTTGATCTCATCATGTTTCAATCATCCAAACATATTTATTAGGACAAAAATTATCTATATTCCCTTCCTTAATCCTAAACTTTGTTTAAGGCACCAAAATCTAAAATTACCATGCTTCCCTTGGGGCCCTCCATTCCATAATTCATTAAACACCACTCAAATGACCTTGAGAATTTAAAGTGTCCGACCTATGGGTAATTAAAACATCAAAGGAAAATAATGTGGGTTTTTAAGGATTAATTTAATTCAAATAGTTATTTAAATCCAGAAAATAAGATTTTCCAAAATTGATTTATTTAATTGTCCAAAATAAAGTCTTTAGTCATGAGAAAATCATTAGAGGTCCCCTTAGGTCAGAGAAATAGTTAAACAAAATTCCATAATTTCTTTGATTATTATTATTATTATTATTTAATTATTAACAACTTTTAATGATTTAATTTAATGAAAGATAATGTTTTAATTACAAAAATTATTTTTATATTTTTATTAATCCTCTCTGAATTCAGAAAATATGGAGGATCAAATTTTGTATTTTTTTGATTTTTAATTTATTTATTATAATTATTTTAATGGGAAAAATAAGGGAAATTCATTTTTATGCTTTTAAAATTTATTTTTAACTTAGAAAAAAATTGTAAAAATATTTTAATGAGTTTTAAGTGATCAGGAAAAAAATAGGCACATTTTGAAATATTTTGATATTTTTAATTATTCTTAATTATTTTAAATTCAAAATAAAGCTAAAAAAAAGTATTTTCTCAAAAATAGTTTTTATTTTTCTTAAGTGTCTCTGATCACAAGGAAATCAGAAAACCCTTTTTCATATTTTTTTTCAAGTGTATTTATTTAATATAATTATTTTTGTATAAAAATACAAGGTTTCTTAAATAATCAACTTTAGTTCTCAAACTTAGTCAAACAAATTTTAAATTTTTACAGTGAGTTAACATGATTTTTACACATAATGTGGAATTAATTTTGTCAATTTTTTATTTGTATTTAATTTACATAAATTAAGACAAGATATATGCATTTAAATAATAATTGAAGTACACCAAAGGATTCAAATCATCATGTAATTTTTCCTAAGCTTCTCTGACCATTAGAAATCTACTAAAATTATTCTCATAATTTTGTAGATGTTATTTTAATTTATGTAATTATAATAAGCCAAAATAGCCATCCTAACTTGAAAATTAGGGTTAGGAGCACAGAGATGCTCTCTAGCCTTGGAAAAATCAGAGATCTTCCCCTCTATCATAAAAAATAAACCCTAAAAATTTCAAGCCATGGTGATCATTGCTTGATCATAATGAATTAAAATACTCCAGAGAGTATTTAATTCATTAAAAATCACAGAATCAACAAATATTTTTTATTTTTATTCCACATTATTCTCCTTTATTTTTTGAGCAAGAGGGTATTTTTATTTTAGTTTTATGATTTTTCTACACAAAGTTATGATTTTTTAAATATCAGACATTAAAATAGATAAAAAAATCCCGCAATTTATCTACTTATCCACGCGACGCCACCTCAACCTCGTCCGCTTCGAAGTCTCCACGCGACGCTCTGCCATTTAACACTAACAGCCATGTAGCTGCCACGCCAGCCAGTATTTTTGCTCCATCCACTAGTCCGGCTTGATTTCATCCATCTGTTGAATAAAAGCACGATCATGCGGCTCTCAGTCAACATCCCTAAGTGACCTAACCCATGAACTGTTCACACTAAAACCCTAAGATCTCGATCTAGACTCAACCAGATTGCATGGAGTTTGATTCTAAATCTTCATCTACTCAAGACAAACACATCTATATGGCTTATAGGGTATGAAATATGGTAAATACATATGGAGAATCAAAATAGGCTCGGATTAGAAATAAAACTCAATACTTTTATCTGAGAGGGGAGGCCTCAATCAGATGGTTGTGGTAGCTTTGAATGGACCACACGAGCCTCCATATAAAGTCCCAGGCCCTGGTGAATTGCCTAGATATGTTTTTGACCAAGCTCGATTTTAGGTGTTTGTCAAAGTCTATGCTAGGGGCTCTCTGTGATGGGGCTTCTACAGGGAATCAACTCCTATCACTGTGGTGATGGTGTGTACAAAATAAATTGAATTTTGGTGGACTATGGAAGTGTGGGGAGATGTGTTCTGATTTTAGGACAAAGTTTGAACTCAAATTTGAGCTCTCACAGTGGTAATCAGAGGGGGGAAAATGGTTGCAATGAGTTTAAGAGTTCTTAGAGAGTGTCTGAGAGCAATTAGACAGTGTTTCTCCAAGGAAACTGGATTGCTTTATGTTTTGTCCATGGAAGTGGGGTTTAAATGAAATTGACCAGCTTGGATGGGTGTAATTGAGTTTGAATCAAGGCATAGGAGCTCTCAGTTTTGGCTCCTCTGGTGACTAGGGTGGTTGGCCATGGTAGGGGAGGTGCTCAAGTGGCTCAGGAACCTTAGGAGAATATATCAAAACAATTAATTTGGGTTGGTGATGGGTTTTGGCAAAAATATCTTTGGCTTAAGCAATTTAGGAAACCAAATCTTTTGATTTAGGGGACCTTTGGTCCATGGCTCATCTAGGGTAGGCTAAGTGTGTCTAGCCTGGTCACTAGGGTCTATTTATTAGTTGTGGTGTCATTAATTTGGTCACCTTGGCATGGCTAAGTTAAGTTTTGTGCATGGGTTCAATTTGAGTCAAATTGGCTTGAAGTTAGGTTTGGGTTAGGCTAGCCATGACATCAAGCCCAGTTGATTGAAAAATTTGGATTGGATGTATGTCATGAAGGGTTTAAAAAATATTTGGAGTGATTTTGAATTGATTTGGAGGTTCAATTTAGAAGATTTTGGCATTTGGTCAAGTTTGGGAGTGTTAGGCTAGACTTGAGTTTAGGTGAGCTAGAGTCGGGCTAAGTCCAAATTAATGGTTGAAAATGGTCTTGGGGAATATCATGAAGGGTTTTTAACATTAAATGGGTGCCAATTTTAGGGTTAGGACATTCAATTTGGTAGGATTTGGGCACATGACTAAATTGGGGCAAATCTGGGAATTTGCGATTTGGGTTAAAGTTGAGTGAAATTGAAGCTTGACTAGGCCAATTTAAGGTTAAATTTGATGTGTGGAAAAATTTCAAAGAGTTTATAATGCACAGTTAAGGCAATTGGATAGATCTGGTGGTTCAATTTAGTGGGATTTTGATCTTCGGACAAATTGGGGCTACTTTGATTTGGGTTGAAATTAGACTCAATTGTGGGTCAATTGGACTTGGATTTGGTTTGAATTGAGTTTGATCATGATGAATTTGAGTTTATAATTGAAATTGGGGAAGATTGTGGTTAAATTAATGGACATTTGGGGTGAATTTGAGGAAATTGGGCCTTTAAGGGTAATTTAGGGATTTTGGTCAAAAGTGGTCAAATTGATCAAATTTGGTTTAATTGAAGGGTCCAATTTGTTTTGGAGACATTTGAAATAATTTTGAGGGTTTTGGGAAAGTTTGGGCCACCAAGGGTATTTTTGTAATTTTGGCAAATTTTAGGGTGTATTTTAGTAATTTTGGAAATCATGGGTGGTTTTGAACAATTTGGGTAGTTTGAATTGATTTGAGATGATTTTTGAACAAATTTGGGTATTTTGGGTGAAATAGAGATTTTTTTCCAAACTTAGGGTTTGCAGGTGTTTAGGTAATTTGGGTAAGCCAAATGCTAAGTTGGACATTTTGGTGAAATTGGGATGCCAACCACCCTATATGAGCCATGGACCAATGGAATCCCCATTTGGGTCCTCTATGTACTGGTCTTAGCTAAACCCTAGCCTAGAGCTAGTGGGTCTAAGGGACCATCTACATGAGTCTCCCAAAAGATTAAGGGATCAAGGTCAACAAAGTTTGGGTTAAGAGTTATGAGCAAAAGTGAGTGCAAGTGAGTGGACTAGCTCCAGAGCAACACTCAGGGTTAACCTTAAGGCCAGAAAGTCCTATGGGGATTCACCTTGAGCTCTCTCATATTGATCCCACCTAATAAGTGGTAGAGGTTAGGACCAATATGTGGAACTTCAAGTTGAGCAAAAGAATGGTTTAGAGTTTTTAATGGTGATGATTCCTTTTCTAGTCCTCTAGGAATACTCAACATGAAAGTCCTATGGCTGGACCCTAGGCTACTAAAGAGGAAAGACTAAACCTCAACCAAAAGTGAGGTTAACAAATGGACCCCCAATAGGTGTGGTGTGTCCAACAAGCTCACAGCACGTATTGTCGTTGACCGAGGAGATCAACAAAACTAACACAAATTTCTAAGTCAACTGGCCTAGAACAAAGTGTAGCATTGGTGACAATTCTCTCCACTGAGAAGTAACAGATACTCTTGCTGGGGAAAAGAAAGAAGACTTCGGTTACAATTGTCGGGTGAACCGACAGTCCTAGTGAAGATTTGATTTGAATTGAATATTTCAAAATTTACTTCGAATTTTGATTTCAATTTAAGATCTCATGGAGATAAAATTATGCATGAGGAGACCAGATTGAGTGAAAAGTGCAAAGACTCACATCTAACTCAAGAGGAGACACAAGTGTGGAGATGGGAATTGGGTTTGAAGAGGCCTACCCCAAATGCAAGGATGGGAATAGGGCGTGAATAGGCCTATTCTGAATGTAAAGAAGGGAATAGGGCATGAAGATGCCTATCCCGAATGTAAAGATGGGAATAGGGCGTGAAGAGGCCTACCCGAAAAGTAAAGATGTGAATTGAGCTTGAAGAGGCCTACCCCAATTGCAAATATGGGAACAGGGCATGAAGAGGCCTATCTCGAATGTAAAAATGTAAATAGGGCATCTAAGCCTACCTTGAAAGTGTAGATGGGAATAAGGCGTGAAGAGGCCTATCTTGAATGCATAGATGAAAATAATGCTTGAAGAGGCCTAACTCGAATGTAAAGATGGGAATAGGGCATAAAGAGGCCTACCCCAAATGCAAAGATGAGAATAGGGCATGAAGAGGCCTATCCCAAATGTAAGGATGGAAATAGGGCATTTAAGCCTACCCCAAAAGTGTAGATGGGAATAAGGCGTAAAGAGGCCTATCCCAAATGTAAAGATGTGAATAGGGCATGAAGAGGCCTACCCCGAATGTAGGGATGGGAATAAGCCGTGAAGAGACCTATCCTGGATGTAAAGAAGGGAATAGGGCATGAAGAGGCCTATCCCAAATGCAAAGATAGGAATAGGGCATGAAGAGGCGTATCCCGAATGTAAGGATAGGAATAGGGCGTCTAAGCCTACCCTGAAAGTGTAGATGGGAATAGGGCGTGAAGAGGCCTATCCCGAATGTAAAGATGTGAATAGGTCGTGAAGAAGCTTATCCCAAATTCAAAGATGGGAATAGGGCGTGAAGAGGCCTACCCAAAAAGTAAAGATGGGAATAGAGCTTGAAGAGGCATACCCCAAATGCAAGTATGGGAACATGGCATGAAGAGGCCTATCTCGAATGTAAAAATGTAAATAGGGCATCTAAGCCTACCCTGAAAGTGTAGATCGGAATAAGGCGTGAAGAGGCCTATCCTGAATGTAAAGATGAGAACAATGCTTGAAGAGGCCTATCTCGAATGTAAATATGGGAATAGGGCATAAAGAGACCTACCCCAAATGCAAAGATGAGAATAGGGCATGAAGAGGCCTATCCCGAATGTAAGGATGTAAATAGGGTGTTTAAGCCTACCCCAAAAGTGTAGATGGGAATAAGGCGTAAAGAGGCCTATCCCGAATGTAAAGATGTGAATAGGGCGTGAAGAAGCCTACCCCAAATGTAGGCTTGAGAATAAGGCCTGAAGAGACTTATCCCGGATGCAAAGAAGGGAATATACCATGAAGAGGCCTATCCCAAATGCAAAGATGGGAATAGGGCATGAAGAGGCATATCCCAAATGTAAGGATAGGGATAAGGCGTAAAGAGGCCAATCCCAAATGTAAAGATGTGAATAGGTCGTGAAGAGGCCTATCCCGAATTCAAAGATGGGAATAGGGCGTGAAGAGGCCTATCCCGAATGCAAAGATGGGAGTAGGTCGTGAAGAGGCCTATCCCGAATTCAAAGATGGGAATAGGGCGTGAAGAGGCCTATCCTGAACGTAAAGATGGGAATAGGGCGTAAAGTGCCCTATCTTGAATGAAAACATGAAAATAGGGCGTGAAGAGGCCTACCTCAAATGCAAAGATGGGAATAGGGCTTGAAGAGGCCTAATCCAAATGTAAAGATGAGAATCAGAATTTAGGTACCAACCCCGAGAATAATATGAAAATAGTGTAGAGAACTTGTTGTGTTGAATTCATAAATATGTGACATGTGAAGATTGACATTGGTGAGGAAAAATCTGTAAAACTTTGTATAGAGTATGAAACTCCGGGAGATGTGAAGAAGTTGGTGCATACAAGAATGATTCTGCTGTGCAAGGAAAGAGTAAGAGACCTCGAACTCAAGGGAAATAAACTCAAGAAAATTATTTTTCTTTTCTTGTTGTCTCTATGACATTTAATTACCAAAATATATATATATATTTTTTGAAAAAGATTTAATTTTCATTTGTTGGTTTAATTTTCAAAAAGAATTTTTACTCAAATTTTATTATCATTAAGGTTTATTATTTTTTTCTTTGTTCGTTGTAGCTTAGAACCAACATATGGTTCTACGGCTCCCTGAAAGCAAAGATGGGAATAGGGTCTGAAGAGGCCTATCCCGAATGCAAAGATGGGAGTAGGGCATGAAGAGGCTTATCCCGAATGTAAATATGGGAATAGGGTGTGAAGTGCCCTATCCCGAATGCAAACATGGAAATAGGGCGTGAAGAGGCTTATCTCGAATGCAAAGATGAGAATAGGGCTTGAGAGGCCTACTCCGAATGTAAAGATGGGAATCAAAATTTAGGTACCAACCCCGAGAATAACGTGAAAATATTGTAGAGAACTTGTGGTGTTGAATTCATAAATAGGTGACATGTGAAGATTGACATTGGTGAGGAAAAAATTGTAAAACTTTATATAGAGTATGAAACTCTGGGAGTTGTGAAGAAGTTGGTGCAGAAAAGAATGATTTTGTTGCTCAAGGAAAGAGTAAGAGACCTCGAACTAGAGGGAAATCAAATTAAGCAAATTTAATTTTCTTTTCTTGTTATTTTTATCACATTTAATTATTAAAAATATTTTTTTTTTGAAAAAGATTTAATTTTCATTGATTGGTTTAATTTTTTTAAAAAATATTTTATTCAAATTTCATTATCATTAAGTTTTTACTGTTTTTTTTGTTCGTTATAGCTTAGAACTAACATATGGTTCTGCGGCTCTTGATTCATTGCACGAAGGGCAATTCAAGAAGATGATTGCATTCTGAAATAAATTTCATTGGTCTGCTCAAAATTGGTGTTACAGACTGAATACATGTTGAAAGTATCAAAATTACATCTGAAACATCTCATGTTGAATACATATAGAACCTCACATGCTGAATACGTATCATATATACTGCTCTGACCCAGTATAAAAGGTGACAAAAAGAAAACTGTCTATCTGTCTTTTGTGAGACGAGCTTCTAATCAAGCTGATATACTAAGCCACACTCCAGGAAAGAATTCCCTTTACGTGTACTTGGAGGTGCAGCTCCTCCAACTCCGGATCTGGTTGGACTCTGTATGGCATCTTGTTGTTGTCCATCCTTCTGAAAGTCACAGACACTCTGCGGTGTCGTGCCCCTAGAATGCAGTGCTTGGCGAGCTCTACTTCATTTCCTTTGAGAATTAGTACCGAACCAATTTATAGTGGAATATCAATGAATCCCCTGAACTCCCCAGGGCCAATAACATTGATTTATTTTTTAAATGGTATATTATTTTTACTCATGAAGGTCACCATGCAGAAATGTCTCACGAAATCATGATGGTTTATGTGTGGGGGAATACAATCTCTTTCATCATAGATATTGATGATACAACTGTTTAGAATGCAATCAGCTGGCAGTATGCTCCATCTAACCATCCTCTTGAACATCATCTATATCTCGGAGGGCATGGGGTCCACCTCATCCTTTCTTAAGTAGTATGGGGGTTTCCCTTGTCTATCCTTAGTGAAATTATAGCAGCAATCGCATTGGATGGTTATCATGTCTTTTCCTCTCATCCACTTTCATGGCTCAGAATAAGTTATTTCCATCAGTAGGCCAGCATGACCTCTATCTCTTAGATCAAACATACAGTCTAGAATTCTTCTTTTATCACTTTAAGAGAAGACTCTTGTGTATAGCTCCAGGCCTTCCAAAATATTGAAGATATTTCCTCAGATTTCTTAAAAAAATTCGAATTCTCTCCTCTTAAATTTGTTTATTCTTTCCAATTCTGCTTTGGGGATACTTTAAGATCAACTAGGCGGCTCCCTTATCTGCTCATCCGTAGGATACCACGTTTGACTTGGCTTAACAGCTAATGGAATGTAAAATTCAGTATCCGGGTAAACTATCTCATGGCGTCCCGTGTCGGCATCTACGAATTCTTCAAATGAAATGAAGTGGTCTAAGCATAGAACGTTGCATGTTGAACATGAACTGAATAGGAACTTTGATGTTGTGCATTGGGCAACCCTTGTAAAATTCATCTGGTACTTGAGATTGTACTTGCTCTACAGGAAATTCAGGCTCATCTTCCGTAGCAGGTGAACTGGTGGAAGTTTCCCTCATGAAAAGGTCATAAATTTTCCCCTCAGGAATCAGGGTAAGTAAATTTTCCGCCTCTTTCATGCTTCTTCTTTCTTCACATAGAAAAGCCTTGTGTCTAGGATGGTTGACATTTCGATGTTGAATTCTTCTTAACGATGCTTCTGGCAGTCACCCATCGTCAGTGCTGACTAAGTTTCTGGTTGGCGTGGTTATCATGGATTGCGAACTACTAGTTTCATTCATCAAATTCTATTGTGTTATCATTTTCTTCCTCTTCGGAGAGGAGTCTTCTTTTGTACCAATCCTGAAAAGTGATGGCAACCCTTCATTTTCTTGACGACAAACATGTCCATCAGGGGACCCTCATAGTTGACATTGACCTGACCAAAGTCTATGTCAAAGTCAATGATGCCACCCTGATGTGCACTTTGCTTGTTGAGCGCAAGATTCAAGCCATCCTTGAAGACAAAAATCAGCTTCTGCCCTGACATGTTTTTTTTCCTGCATATGACAGAAAAAACATCAGTGCGCTGAAAATTTAGCGGGAACAAGAACAAAAAAAAAATTATTAGACAAAATTTTTGTTTACATAGTTGCCAAGTTTATTTTATTTATGTTTGTTTTTATCTAAATTAATTTAATTTAATTTAGGAGAATATCAAACTAAAAATTAGAAAGGAGAAAGTCGAAGTATGCAACCTCAAAAGTTTTCATTTTATTGAGGTTAATTTTATTACAAAACTTTGGACACAGTTATAGACGCATGGCCAAATAAATAACCATGAGAATGATCAAAGTCTCAAAAAGGCGATTTCAAGCAATATCAAGTGGTATGGTATGCTGATCCCCAAAAATATAGTTGTGTAAAAATTATAAAGTTGACTCCTCTTTACAACGGTGCCAAAAACTTGGTGTAATATTTTATGAATAAGAATGTTAAGCACTTAATGTAAGGATTCTACGCAAGTATACGTATCGTTATCAAGTAATATAAAACTTTCTATTTAATATTCAAGTATTGATCCCACGAGGAAGGTTTAAATTTGAAATGGTAAATAAACTAAAAAATTCACAGAAATAAAACGAAGTTACTGTCACTAATTTTGAATGTTTGAGACACTATCAAAACTAAATTATTAACTACTAGTGAAATTTGAATGCAAAGTTTAAAACAATAACTACTAAATTATGTTTATGTGATAAATTTTTCTAGCATAAAAAAATATCTTTCCCACTACAATGACTTTTTGGTAAAATGAGATGAGATAACTGGTTTAAATATGTATTGTGAAAAATAAGAGCAATTTTAATTCTATACTCGGATTCAGTGTTATAGAAAATCATTGGCTAATCTCAGATTTAGTCCCTGAATCCGTGGCTAGGCTAAGAGGATACTGGTTCTCACTCCAGAGCTCCCACTTCCCTTCCTCTGAAGGCTAACACTCGCTTTAGTTCTTAAACACTAAGTTCGACTTGGAGATTTTGATCTGTCACCCTAAAATCTCCAATTCTACACCCAATAATGCATATTTTCCTATTTATTTGCACTTAATTCCATGAACGGAAAACTCCTTAATGGAATTAAATGTGATTCTCACTCTATTATAGAATTCATACTCCATTTCCTGGATCATATGTTTCACAACATATTTTAACAATTCAATTGACTAGATCAAAAAGTAAATTAAGAATAGAGTTGAAAAGCCATCACAATTTATTTTGTATTTTAACATTGGCACATCCAAATTATCTCTTCATCTAACCATATCTCAGAGTAGGGAGAAAGATAAAGGAAAGTACTCAGACTTCATGAAAAAGATACAACAAAATACAAATTTCATATGTAAAAGAAAGTTCATACAATAATAATAAACAAACAACATTTATCTGAAACTCTTTTTCAAAGCAAATCCCTTGTAGCCTCCTTAGAAAATGTAGGAAGATGAAATCTCTCACTTCCCTTTCTCTCCAACACTCTTAGAGAAGAATTCACACTTAAACTCACCACAAAAACTCAAAACTATAAAAAAAATAAATGACTAATGGACTCTAAGTGACTGTGGGGAATGTGCAATAACATGGAAGAGACTGGAAAGCGGTTGAAGAGTGCGAAAAGGGCTCTTTTTTTAACAATTTTTGCTATAAATAGAGCCTTATGTCGATTTTCCAATATGTGCATCCAAAAACTTTTCAAAGAGCGTCCAAATTTGACAAATCTTCTAGAAACAGGGCTTGCACCGACATTGGCGCCATCCTGGCTCAGTCGACGCCAGGGGCTCGTGAATTAATTCCGTGCTTTTTGTCAAATGGCGCCATCGGCGCTGCTCCTTGCGCCACCTTCATTGAGGAAAATTTCGTCTTTGTTCTGTAGGTCTGTGCTGTCAACGCTGCTCCTGGCGCTGTCAGCACTGAGTATTTCTTCAAAAACATCATTTTGACTCCAAATTCCATCCTTTTTGCTTCCTTTTTTGCTTCAAGTCATAAAAATCAACAACCTGCAATAAAACATGAAAACTATTTTTGTTTAAATTGCAATATCACAAAAAATGAGTAGAAAATATAGGTCTAAATATCCATGTATTTTTAGTGTATCAAAATCCCCCAAACTTAAATGTTACTTGTCCTCAAGTAACTCCTTTACTACATAAAAATATGACTCATGACAAAGATTTTAACTTCTAGATTTCCATATTTTAGTCCACTAAATACAATAACATAACTTAAGAAAAATGTAAAATAAATCTAGTTAATATTAAAGATATAAGAATATCTAGCAGTCAAGTCTTAGATTTCTTATTCTTTATTCTTTTCATAAAAAAAAATGCAAATTATTCATATTAAAGCCACATAGAATATTCATATGAAAAGAACTTCATGAAATTTTACTAGTAAATATGCTAATACTAAAATATAAGTTTAGAAAATGTAGCCAAGCTTTCTTCTTTAAGTTGATTCAAGTGAAGCCAACTTTTAATTAGGCATCTCCTCAAGCTCTCCTCAGATCTTTTTCTTTTCTTTTCATGATGATTTTCAATCCTTTTTCTTCTCTTTTCTTTTCTCTTTTTTTTATGTGAGGATTATTATATCTGGATAGCCTTTAATGATTTTGAACTTCACTATCTTCTTCTTAAAGTTAAAAATTTTTCACATTCCTTCACTTTATAAATTTATATTAGCTTTAAAAATTTTTCTTAAAGTTCTAATATTTTCTTCTTACATGAATCTCTAAGATTTTTAATACTTCAAAAATACAAATTCCTTTTCTCACAATAGAAAAACATAGTCTTATTCTATCATACCAAATATCTTAATCTTTAAAATTAACCTTTATTATTAAAAATTTTTACTTAAGCTTACTATATATTTATAAACACAAATATAGTTATCTAAAGTTATCCTCTAGTACCAATGATCATGTTAAATTTAAAAATTGTGAAAATATAGCTAATTGAGGACAATTAAAATTAAGTTTCTTTTCTTTAAAAAGGAAATTTTTTCCCTCCCAAACTTAAATTTTTAAAAGATTTGGCATGAAAAACTAAAAAAAATAAAGAATGAAAGAAAACATTTAATACATGAAGAAAAGACGTACCTGTTGAAGGTTCTGATATTGAAACTTAGCTCTGAAATATTGTAGGTGCTAATATGAAAAGCTACAAGACTTAAAACATTAAATAACACATAATACATATAAAAATTTACTGAGAAAGAGTTAAATACAAATACATTCAACAAAGTACCAAAAACTAACAACAGTACTAAATTGATTTCTAATGTAAAAACAATTTCACAATCGTACTGTTCACAACAGAACGTGATATTTAAAATAAAGCAAAGTATCACACTATAAAAATAAACAATCACAACAATAAAGTATAACCAAACATAAACTAAACAAAAAAATCAAACTAAAACATCACCAATCATCATCTTCTTCTTCTTCCGCATCAAAGTTTTGCTGCTGATACAAGGTAAAAATAGGGTGAGTAGGAAACTTAACTTCGTGGTCACCCCTCATGTATCTGACCATCGCATCATCATAAGCAGTATTATATTCAAACTTTTGCCTTGTCAAATCATCATTGTGTGCATTTATAGCCTTCATATTTTCCATTCTACTTTCCATTCTCAAGATGTCTCCATGTTGAATCATCATCTGCTCCATAAGTCCCTAGAGAGCAGTGGGACTAGAAGTAGGAGTACTTGAAGTAGAAGGAATATCCCTACTCCTACTTCTAGATCTCCATCCAACATGAGATCATAAGTCTTAATATTGGTAGGTCCAATAGGTTTTAGAGGTTCAATCCTCTCCTCATCCATTCTAAAATCAACTCCTGCCTGTTCACATAGTGTGAAGATCAGAGCAGGCTGTGCTAAACCACCAATAGTCTCTCCCAAAGCAATAAAATGAGTGTTTCTATAAAAATAGAGCCTACATCTATCCTTCTCATTGGCTGGATAAAGAAGTTCAAGATGGGTCTATCTTTGTAACCTCACTATGATGATTAGTTGGTATCATTCTAGCAAAAATAAAGTAGTGTCGGGCCTTACATACTACATTTAACATATGAAGAGGAAAGTTTACGTTAACATCATTTTTTACCTTCCAAGCTCCTCCTCCATTAGTAAGAAAAGAAATAAATTCATCTAAGGCCTCATTTGTAATGGAAAATGATTTGTACTGGCAGCTATACACATCCTCTAACTGATAAAATTCATTAATTCTCCTTGGAGTAAATTCCACCATTTTCCCACGAACGAACACGTATTCTTCAGAAGTTTCCTTAAAGTTGGCATAGAACTCCATCACTATACCAATGATAGCCTCAGCAGTAAAATAACAAAAATTCTTCCACTGCTGAGTATTGATTAATCTTTCAACTTCTCCACTCAGATTTTTAAATCCTCGATCCAAAATTACTTTCTTAGTTACAAGTAGACTATTGAAACAAATGTTAGCCTTGTAGTTGACAAACTTTTGATCATCATAATCCTCCTTTCTCTTTCCCTTGCTCATTCTCAGTGCCATGGTAATCTAAGAAAATTTGATAAAATCCAAATAAATTCCCAAAAATTCCGAAAATCACAATGTTGAACGTTTTAAACTTAAATCTACTAAGTAAGAGTTGTTCACCAAAGCATTTTCTCAAAATCTTCTAAAAATATTTCAAAATTTTGAATCTCAGCAATGTAAGATAAATCATTGGTGAAAATAACAAATTGTGAGTTCAAAGTGTAACACTTACCTAGAGAAGACGAAATTCGAACTTCTTTTGCCTTAAAATCGCCTCAAATCCAAGCAATAGTAAGCCTTAGGTGCAAAAACCAGAGGTTGAAGGTGACCAAAAGGGTTAAAATGGTGTTTTTACTGTGCAAATTGTGAATTTTAAGGGGTTTGGGGATTCTTTGGGTCGAGGACGCGGTCAGCGCCCATGCTGGCGCCGATCGCCAGTGGCAAAAAATTTGCATTTTTTAATTTTCGCAATTTTCAACTTTCTTTCAATTCGCTCCAAAGTCTATTTAGTCTTTTTGAACACTAATTTTCATCTTAAAATTATTCACAAACAAACATTTTCACAAACAACACCAAACTAACTTTTATATATGAAAATATAATTTTTACAAATACATTTTTCTAATCACACTTTCACATACATAAAACAAACTAAATTATAATTCAGCGTCGAAATCAACTCACAACACTAGAAAACTAACACAAAATTATACACACAATCAAAGTTAATAGAGTTTTAAAGCAAAGTAAAGTAAAGTAAATCCACACAATCACATTAAAAACATAATTACTTTAAAATAGTAGAGAGTCCAACTTTTTCAATTATCCTACTTCATCTTAAGTATTTTATCCTCCTCTAATATCTCCCATAGACTGGTAATGTATGTACAAATTGTAGAAGGGTTGGTACGGGAATTGATCAATCAAATTTTCGTAGATCCATCCATTTTTCTTGAACATCTGCACCTATCCTGCTTTAATTGTTCCAGTATGATCAAAGCTCTCCTTCATCCTCCTATCTAGGTGATTAAAAAGCTAGTTAAGATTTTTTATTGCATTCATATTACTTTGAAGTTCTCTTTCTATTTTCTTCATTGTCTTCTCTAAAGCTATTGAACTTCCAACTGTTTGTGGCATTAATGATGTTAAAGCATGTTATGCATGATCCAAGATAACATCTAATGCCTCATTTCCATTCTCAATATAATTGTCATCAATAGGAATCATGGGCTCCCAAGATAATAGTACTTTCTCCCAATTTTCTTATGACACTTGAGATTGACTGCAAAGTAAGAAAATTCTAGAAGGATGCTACAGTCCATATATAGGCCCATTCATAATAATGCCCATAATAGATTTAAAAATAATCGATCCCACATCAATGTGTTTTTACATTTGAATGCAATTATTTAAAATGATACTTTCTTTTGTAACTCTTCCAATCTTCATGATAGGGAGAAATTTTGCAAATATGAAGAAATGCCATTATTTTAATGTTGGATTAAGCAGTGAAGCGGAAAAACTAATGTATCCCTCATATCTGATTTCCCAATTATCACTTCCATATGTCAGAAAGTTATATACATCTTGTGTCATATTTCTTGTTGGGATAAAATTTGTATAATGACAGATTGAAACATTTTCTATCATATACAAATCATTAATTGAGCCAGAGTAAATGGTAGAGCCTTACCTCGAACGAAGAGTACTCCTTGAGTAATTCCATGTAAATTTGCATAGAATTCCTTTACTATTGGTACAATAACTTCAATAGTAGTTTAGCATAGAACTTCCCAACATTTCTGTACAATGATTTTATCAATATGAGAACTTGAATTAATCAATCCATGATTGATAAAGTCTCTCTCATTGATAAGTCTCTTTTCTTAATTACTTTGTCGTATAATCAGTACGCGTCAAAATTGATAAACATCTTCTATTCAAAACTCCATACGTGGAAGTATTTCTGGAATTGAAACCATGGATTTCAAAATTTAGAAGTTTCTGATCATCCAAGATAATTTTTAGGCCTTGAAAAACACCTCTCGGCGGTTATTTTGAAGTGCAATCCCTCCAAAGTCTACCAAATATATTCTGAACCGCACGAACTGCTCTCGGTGCTCCCGATGGTGTTATCGGCACCATAGTCCGTGTAGATGGGCATCGTCGACGCCCATTCTGGCGTCGTCAGTGCTACAGGCCAAAATTGCGTCTCTTTTTTTTTTGTTCAATTCGATTCCAATTTTTTCCTCCAATACCAATATTTGTCTTAATTTATGATATATAAAATTGTGTAGGATTCAAAAATATTATTATTTCCTAATATATAAAACACTTATTAAACAAAATAGTAAAATATAGATTAATATAAATAGATTTATATATGGGTTGTCTCCCACAAAGCGCTTGGTTTAACGTCGTCAACCCGACATACAATTGTTTAATTAGGATGACTTAACATCAAAATTTCCTTAAATTATGACAAGTGTCCTTCATAATAATGTTTTAATCGATGCCCATTAACTTTAAATATCTTTCCAGTTTTAGAATCTTTAATAACAACAATTTCATAATGATAGAATTTAATCACTTTAAATGGTCCTAACCATCTAGATTTCAGTTTTCTTAGAATTAATCTCAATATTGTATTATATAATAAAACTTCTTGTTCAGGTTCAAACTTCTTTTTAATAATCTTCTGATCATACCATATTTTTATTTTCTCTTTATAGATTTTTACATTATCATATGCTTCATTTCTAATCTCCTCAAGTTCATTGAGTTGGAATAATCTTTTCTCACCAGCATCTTTTAGATTAAAATTAAATTTCTTAATAGCTTAAAATACTTTATGCTCCGATTCTACTGATAAGTGACATTTTTTTCCAAAATAAGTCTATATGGGAACATTCCAATAGGAGTCTTATAAGTAGTTTTTTATGCCCATAATGCAGTATCTAATCTAGCAGACCAATCCAATTTATTCGGATTTACACTTTTTTCTAAAATTCATTTTATTTCTCGATTTGATATCTCTGCTAGACCACAAGTCTGAGGATGACAAGCAGTAGAGAATCTATGCATAATATCATGTTTTTTAATCAATTTATCGATTCTCTTATTCCTAAAATGGGATCCTCCATCTGTAATAATTATCTCGACATTCCATATCTTGTAAAAATATTTTTATTTATAAATTTAAAAACACTCCGAGCATCACATTTAGGTACAACAGTAGCTTCAATCCATTTGGACATATAATCAACAGCAAGTAATATATATAAATTTCTAAATGAAGGCATAAATGGTCCCATGAAATCTAATCCCCACACATCAAAAGTTTCAACTTCTAATGTCTAATTTATAGGGATTTCATTTCTTCTAGAAATATTTTCTACTCACTGACATTGATCACATGTTTTAATATATTTATTTACATCTCTAAAAAGAGTAGGCCAATAAAATCCAGCTTGCAAAATTTTATATGCAGTTCTATTTGTTCTAAAATGTCCTCTAAATTCAGAATCATGACATCTTTTAGTTATTTGTTGAGTTTCTTCATAAGGCACACACCTCCTAATAATTTGATATTTATATTGTTTATATAAATATGGGTCATCCCAAAAATAGAATTTTGAATCATATATAAATTTCTTTAATTATTGATTCTTAATATTCAGTGGTAGAATATCACTTATAATATAATTTACTATATCGACATATTAGAGTATATTCATTTCATTAATATTATATAATTGTTTATCAGGAAAATTTTCTAAAATTTCATTTGCAAACTTAGTTAATATTTTTTTCTAGTCTAGACAAATGATCACCTTTTTTATTATCATTTCCTCTTCTATTAAGTACAATAAAATTGAACTCTTGTAATAGAAGTATCCATCTAATTAATCTTGCTTTAGCATCCTTCTTTTACATTAAGTATTTGCTAGCAGAATGATTTGTATGCACTATACATTTGGTTCCAATCAAGTAAGGTCTAAATTTATCAAAGGCATAGACAATAGCTAAAACTTTCTTTCAGTAATAATGTAATTAATTTGAGCATCATTTAGAGTTTTACTAGCATAATATATTATTTTAATAATTTTGTTGTGCCTTTATCTTAAAACAACTCCAATATCATAATCACTAGCCTCACACATTATTTCAAATGGTTTCTCCCAATCAGGTGGAACTATAATTTTTCTTTCAATAATTCAAATATTTTTATGCATTTCTCATTAAAATCAAATTTTGTATCTTTTTCTAAAAGTTGACAATAGTGATCCTCCAGCAGCAGCATTTATAATAGATCTAAGTGATCCTACTAATCCATTGTAAAAAGTTTAAATTATTAACCAATCTGGTAAAGTATGGTGTGGACATTTTCTAAGGAGATCGTTAAATCCTTCCCATGATTCATATATCGATTCCCCTTCAAAAATGACAAAAAGATGTAATATCATTTCTAAGCTTAGCAGTTTTCAATGGTGGAAAATATTTAGTAAAAAATTTATGTGATACTTCTCGCCAAGTTTTGATAGATCCATGTGCTAATGAATTTAACCAAGCTTAAGCTTTATCCCTTAATGAAAAAGAAAAAAAGTCTAAGCCTATTAGCATCATTAGACACTCTATCGTATTTAAAAGTAGCACACATTTCAAGAAAACTAGCAAGATGTAAGTTAGGATCTTCAGTAGGTGTTCCTCCAAACTAATTATTTTGCACCATTTAGATATTAATAGTTTAAGCTCTAATGAATTAATAATAACTTCAAAAATTTAAATAGTTAAGTGAAGTTTATCTGCTATAGGATTAACATAATCTTTTAAAGGTCTTTGACGATTTTCATTTATTTGATTTTCTAAGTATTCACCATTTTGTTCAAATTTTTAATTTCTTTTTGTTGTATTCACAATTTTCTGATAGTACATTCTAATTCCAAATTGTAAGGTACTAAGCCTTCAGATCCAATATTTTGCATAAATAAATATAATAAGCAGAGAAATAATTCTTTAAAATACTCTTATATATATATA
>JXCR01143894.1:22623-49454 GCA_002079205.1 Phalaenopsis hybrid cultivar
AATTTAACAAATCTATTTAATTTACCGTTACCTTCCCAGGCAACAATGCTAAAAACTTGATCCCCAAAAATATAGTTGTGTAAAAATTATAAAGTTGACTCCTCTTTACAATGGTGCTAAAAACTTGATGTGATATTTTATGAATAAGAATGTTAAACACTTAATTTAGGGATTCTGCGCAAGTATATGTATCGTTATCAAGTAATATAAGACTTTCTATTTAAGCCCCAAATATCGATCCCACGAGGAAGGTTTAAATTTGAAATGATAAATTAACTAGCAAATTCACAAAAATAAAACGAAATTATTGTCACTAATTTCGAATGTTTGAGATATTATCAGAATTAAATTATTAATGACTAGGAAAATTTAAAGGAAAAGTTTAAAACATTAACTACTAAACTATGTTTATGTGATGAAGTTTTCTAATATGAAAAAACATCTTTCCCACTAAAATGAGTTTTTGGTGAAATAGATGAGATAAATTATTTAAATATAAATTGTGCAATATAGAAACAATTTTAATTCTTTTCTCTGATTCAGAGTTATAGAAAATCATTGGCTAATCTCAGGTTTAGACACTAAATTTGTGGCTAGGCTAGAAGGATACTGACTCTCACTCCAGAGCTCCCACTTCCATACCCCTGAAGGCTAACACTCGCTTTAGCTCTTAAACACTAAGATTGAATTGAGGATTTTAGTCTGCCACCCTAAAATCTCCAATTCTACACCCAACAATGTATATTTCTCGATTTATTTGCACTTAATTCCATGAACAAAATACTCTTTTATGGAATTAAATGTGATTCACACTCTGTTGTAAAACTCATATTCCATTTCCCAGATCATATGTTTCATAACATATTTTAACAATTCAATTGGCCAGATCGAAAAGTAAATTAAGAACGAAGTTGAAAAACTATCACAATTTATTTTATATTTTACATTTGCACATCCAAATTATCTCTTCATTTCACCATATCTCAGAGTAGCGAGAAAGTTAAAGGAAACTACTCAAACTTCATGAGAAAGATACAACAAAACACAAATTTCATATATAAAAAAAAGTTGATACAACAATAAAAAACAAAAACTCTTATCTGAAACTCTTTCTTAAAGTAAATCCCTTATAGCCTCTCTTACAAAATGTTGGAAGAAAAAATCTCACTTCTTTCCCTTTCCAACACTCTTAGAGAAGAATTCACAACTGATCTCAAGTATCAGTAAACTCACCTGAGATGTAGAAGCACGTGAAGTAGATGGTCTAGATGAAGAAGCAGTAGAGGTAGATGTGGCAGACGTTTCCATTCCATAGCTCCTAGAAAATCCTCCTCTCCAGCCAAAAATTGAATGCTCAGAATAAGTCTTTACATTCACCTTCGTGGTGGGCTTTAGAGGTAACAAAATTTCCTCCCAACTATCATATTTAACCCCAGCCTGCTTGCATAAAGAAAAGATCAAGGAAGCAAATCTCAGACCTGCAGTTGTAACAGCTGTAGCATAACTGACGATAGTCTGACAGATCAAAGCTCCAATGTTGATGAGCTTTCCCTCTTGAATACAATAGTTCAATGTCGTTCTTTCTCTGGTCACTTCACTGTGATGATTGGTCAGAAGTAGATGAGCAGAAATGAAATAGTGTCAGGACTTTGAAGGTGCACTTAACTTTAAAGTTAGGAAATTTACTCTCCTCTCAGTGGTAATCTTCCAAAGTCCTCTCCCAATAGTCATGTATGAAATAATCTCGTCTAACGATGCTTCATTATGACTATAATTTGCATAAAAAGATAAAGTATCTGATGGTAAATTGTAAAACAAGTTGATTACCTCTGGCAAAAACGGTACCAACTTTCCTCGAACCATAACTCGATTGTCTTCAGCTTCAGGGAGATTTGCATAGAACTCCCTCACAACAGAAATCACTGCGACAGCAGGGAAACAACAAAATTGTTCCCACTGTCGACGAACAATTAAATCTTTCACGTCTACATCCGGATTTCTAAAACATCCCTCCAGAATCAATTTTCATGACTGTAGAGTGTCACTTTATTGATCTTGAGCCTTCGAGCTAACAAATTTGCTTGAATAAAATGGGCTTTTTTCTTTACTCCTCTTCATTCTTGTTGTCATTCTACAAATTTTATAAATTCCAAAAATAACTTCAAAAATCAAGTCTAAATCACTAAACTAAACTTCCAAAAGCACTAACTAAACTTCCCAAACAATTTCCATAGATTTTTTCTCATTTTTCACCATGAATAGTGAATTTTCAAATTTTTCCAAATGTGCTCAAAATCATGGTGAAAATCCAAAATTTTTACATAGAAGTAAAGCACTTACCTCAAGGAATCCTAATCTAGCAAAATTTCTTGATTCCACCAAGAAATATCCACTTAATGGTGTGCCCTAGCCTTAAAATCATGATTTTGAGAGGTAGAAGACGACGGGAGGTGTTAAAACTGGTGTTTTTGGACCAAATTTTCACTTGTAACCTTTTGCAAACCGGTTCTCGTGAACCGATGCTTAAGCGTGGGTAAGTGGCGCTTAGGCGCCTGCCTCTCGGGTTACCTCGTGCTTAAGCGCGATATGTGACACTTATGCGTTAGTGCATTATTTTCGAAATCTTCAAATATAAGTAAAATGCACTATTTGCGTAAGTAAACTACCCCTAAATGGTCTTATAGCACTGAATTGACTATTTTCAACTTCCTATAACTCCTCCCTCTCTCAAAATTCTCCTTAATAACTATTTCAAATTAAGGCTAAAATAACACATAATTTTCACAAAAACAAATTTATATTAATTCAAAAATATGTACAAATACTATTGACACTTAATTCTCACTCAAAATAGTCTCGGATGAGAAAATTTTTCTAAGTACAAAACACTTAACACACATTCACAATTAAATATATATGTAAACACTAACACATGCTTAAACACTAAAAACACTTAAAGACAACAACTTTAATAACAAAAAAACAAACATAGGACTTAATTTTATTCTTCATTAGAAGGAACAAATTCAGGTCTTTCGTTAGTCTCTTCTGAGGCAACTGGAATATAAAGTTGATAAAATGGACAGTGGTGACGTGCTCTGATGTAATCTTCTTCAATCCACTTCTGCTTAAGAAACATCTCCTTATCTGATTCTTCTATATAACTAAGTGTGGATAAATTGCATTTTCAATTGCCACCCAATATGCTCAAGATGTGCTTGAATCTCTAATACCTTAGTCTTCAGTACAGACATGGTATTTTTAATTTTGTTGATTATCTCTGATATCCCTTCAATACAACGGCTAAGAAACTATTATACATCTCTTGTGCACTTTGACTAATGAATTTCTTGCTCATGGTCTCTTCTTATTCAAATCCATCTCTCATGAAGACATCATCTTAAAATCTCTCTCTCTTTTAGGTTTTAGGCCTAGAAATGATCTAGGGTGAAATTCCTTCACTAAACTCTTCTATTTATAGGCTTAAATTATTCCAATAACTCCTAGACATGTTTGAAAACTGCCAAGACACGTTTTTGCAAACTTCTAGGTGGTTTTTCCTTCTAGAATATTAATTTTGTACAGGTTTTTAAACTATCACGCTAAAGCGCCAGAGCGCCAGATTTGGCGCTTAAGCGCTAGTGCACATTTTTGCATAAGTCAACTTAACATCCAAATTCTCATTTTAACATGTCCAAATCAGTAATTTAAGACTTAAAATCAATACTAACACATAATAGTCTCAAAAATGCTACCCAATTTTCTTAATCACACATAAAACAACAATAAAAACAAAAACACACCGATACTTATGGGTTGCCTCCAACAAAATACTTGATTTTACTTCATCAGCCCGATGTAACCAGTGCTTACTCTGGTTGACCCAACATCATTGCTTCATTAAACTTCTATTGATCCCCTATGTAATAAGGTTTCAGTCTATGTCCATTCACTTTAAAGATTTTCTCAAATTTAGGATCTTTAATATCCACAGGTTCATAAGGATAAACTTTCATTACAATAAATGAACCCACCCACCTGGATTCAAGTTTCCTTGGAAATAATCATAACCTTGAATTATATAGTAAAACTTGTTGCCCTGGTTGAAAATTTTTAGTAGGAATCTTTCGATCATGCCACATTTTCATCTTTTCTTTATAAATTTTGGCACTTTCATAAGACTCATTCCTTATCTCTTCAAGCTCATTTAATTATAATAATCTTTTCTCACCAGCATCTTTCAAATTATAGTTTAATTCTTTAATTTCCAAATATGTTTTATGCTCAAGTTCAACTGGTAAGTGACAAGCTTTCCCAAATATTAGCCCATATGGTGACATTCTTATAGGAGTTCTATATGCAGTCCTATAAGCCCACAAAGCATAGTCAAGTTTGACCGACAAATCCATTTTTGTTGGATTTATAGGTTTTTCATAATTCTATTATTTCCCGATTGGATATTTTAGTCAAACCACTTGTCTAAGGATAATAAGCAGTAGCAATCCTATTATTTATATGATATTTCCTTAATAACTTCTCATTATGTCATTTTTGAAATGACGTCCCCATTAGTAATGATAACTCTTGGCTTCCCAAATCAACAAAATATATTCATTTTCAAAAATTTTGTACCACTCTAAGCATCACATCAAGGTAAAACAACAGCTTCTATCCATTTGGATACATAGTCCACTGCTAACAAAATATATAAATTTCTTGAAAGATGATATAAATGGTCCCATGAAATATAATCTCTAAACATCAAATTTTTCAACTTCAACATATAATTGAGGGGCATCTCATTTCTTCTAGAACTATTGCCTACTCTTTGATATCTATCAAAAGTTTCGATATAAGCATTAATATATCAAAAAATTGTAGGCCTACAAAATTCAGATTGTAAAATTTTGTATGATATTTTATAAACACCAAAATGTCTCCCAAAATCAGAATTATGATATTTTTGGATAATCTCATAAGTTTCTTCTAATGGTACACATCTCCAAAATTAGAATTATGACATTTTTGGATAATCTCATAAGTTTCTTCTAATGGTACACATCTTCAACACCAAAATGTCCCACAAAATTAGAATTATGACATTTTTGGATAATCTCATAAGTTTCTTCTAATGGTACACATCTTCACAAAATCAGAATTATTACATTTTTGGATAATTTCATAAGTTTCTTCTAATGGTACACATCTTCGAATAATCAGATCCTTCCGTTATTTATATAAAAATGGGTCATCCCAAAAATAAGTCTGAGCTTTAGAAATAAATTTCCTCTTCTTTGGTATGTCATTCCATAGGGTATAATATCACTAACAATAAAGTTCACAATGTCGACATACCACGAAACATGCCACTCATTAATAATGAATAAATTTTCATCTGGAAAATGTTCATTAATTTCATTTTCAAAACAGAGTGGTTTTTCTAATTCAAGCCTTGACAAAAGATCAGCAATTTGATTTTCAATACCCTTCTAATCTACTATTGCAAAATCAAATTCTTGTAAAAGAAGAATTCATCTTGTAAGTCTAGGTTTAACATCCTTCTTTTTCATTAAATACTTAATAATAGAATGATCTGTATGCACTATACAATGAGTTCCAATTAAATATGATCTAAATTTATCAAAAGTATATACTATTGCTAATAACTCTTTTTTAGTTGTTGTATAATTAATTTGAGCTTCATTAAGAGTTTTACTAGCATAGTAAATAACTTTGAAAATTTTATCATATCTTTGTCCTAAGACAACTCCTATAGCATAATCACTAGTATCGCACATCCATTCAAAAGGTTTTACTCAGTTTGGTGAAACTATAATTGGTGCGGTGATTAATTTTTTTTTAATAATTTAAAAGCTTTTAGGCAATCCTCATCATAATTAAAAATTAAATCTTTCTCTAGTAAATGACATAAAGGCTTAGCAGTCTTTGAAAAGTCTTTAATATATCGTCTGTAGAATTCAGCATGTCCTAAAAAACTCCTAATTTCCCTTACATTTGTTGGATAAGGTAAATTAGAGATCACATGAATTTTAGCAGGATCTACTTCTATATCATTTTATGATATTTGATGACCTAATACAATTCCTCCTACTACCAAAAATTGGCATTTTTTTCCCAATTAAGGACTAAATTTGTTTCTTCGCAGTGCTTAAGAACTTTGGATAAATGTTCTAAACATGAGTCAAATGAAGTTCTAAACAGTGAAAAGTCATCCATAAAAACTTCAATCTCTTTTTCAATTAAATCATAAAAAAATTTTATCATACATCTTTGAAATGTAGCTGCTAAAGGGCATTCTTCTAAAAGCAAAAGTACCATAAGAACTGATAAATGTTGTTTTCTCTTGACCCTTAGAAGATATTTAAATTTGGTGAAAACCAGTATATCCATCCAGAAAACAAAAGTATTTATGTTCAGCTAGTCTATCCAGCATTTGATCTAAAAAGGGTAATGAAAAATGATCTTTCCGAATGACAAGATTTAATTCTCTATAATCAATGCATATTCACTACCCTGTAACTTATCTAGTAGCTATTAACTGATTATGTTCATTTACTGTTACAGTTACTCCTCCTTTGATAGGAACGCAAGGAATTAAACTAACTCATGCACTATCTGAAATAAGGTAGATAATTCCAGATCTAACCACTTTAAAATTTCTTCTTAATAACTTCTTCATAACAAGATTCAGTCTCCTTTGCGGATCAGCCTTGGATTTGCAGTTCTCTTCCCTACGAATTCTGTGCATACAAATTAAAGGACTGTTTCCTTTAATATTAGCAATTGTCCATCTAAAGGCTTTGTTAAGACTTTTCAGAATTTTCATCAACCTTTCTTCTTCTTCCATTGTTAATTTTGAGGAAATTATAACAAGTAAAGTAGAGGAATCTCCCTAAAAATGCAAATTTTAAATGATCAGGAAGTAACTTCAACTCTATTTCTGGAGGTTTTTTAATAGTTGGACAAAATGATTTATCTTTATCTATTGTGTCCAGAATTTCAAAATTTTCTCGAACATAGTTTGAATCTTCCTTAAAAAGATCTTCACATTGATCTAATTCCTCTTCTTGCTCGTGTTCCAAATCTTTTTCTTCAAATTTTTCTTCATAAGTAGTCTTGAAATGGCATTCACTTAGATATCTTATAAAATCCATTCTAAAACATTCATCATCTTTACCTTTTGTAGGGTATTTCATTGATCTTGAAATGTTAAAAGTAACAGTTTGATCATTGACATGCATTGTTAATTCCCCTTTCTGCACATCTATCATTGCTCTTCCTATGGCTAGAAAAGGTCTCCCTAAAATGATAGGTATCTCTTTATCTTCCTTCATATCTAGCACAATGAAATCAACAGGAAAGATAATTTGATCCACTTTCGCTAAGGCATCTTCTATAACTCCTTTAAGGTATGTTATTGAATGATCTGCTAACTGCAGAGTTACAGTAGTTCCTAATCTTAATCTTTTAAATATTAATAATGGCATAAGGTTAATGCTTGCACCTACATCACATAAAGTTTTCCCATAAAATATGTCTCCTATTACACATGGAATTGTAAAGCTACCGAAATCTTTAAGCTTTTCAGGAAGCTTCTTCTGAATTATCGCACTACAGTCCTCACTAAGTGCAACAGTCCCATTATCTTCAAACTTCCTTTTTCTGTTGAGAATATCCTTCATAAACTTTACATAGCTCGACATTTATTCTAAGGCTTCAGTAAATTGAATATTAATTGTAAGCTTCTTAAATTTTTCCATAAATTTTGAAAATTGCTTATCCAACTTCTGCTGACAAAGTCTCTGAGGAAATTGAGGTGGTAGTTTTTTCAAATCAATTTTCAGTGGAGAAATAGGTCTCTCAAAATCTTTTCGAGCGTCCTCTTTTGATTCTTCAATTTCTTCTCTCTCTACTTCAATTTCTTTTTGAACTGAACCTTCCAACTCTCTTTTGCTTCTAAGTTGAATGACTTGTTCTTTTTTCTAGTCTTTTGGATTTGATTCAGTATTATTAGGAAGTGTTCTTTGGGATCTATAACTTAATGAATTTGTTATTTTCTCAAGTTAATTCTTGATATTTCTAATTGTAGCTCCTTGACTTTCTAATTGATTTCCCATTTGTAACACCACTTCTTCTATAGACAACTTTTTCTCCTTAAACTGTGTATTACTGTTGAAACCTAGAGGATAAGTAGATCTATAATTATTATTCCCTTGGTTGTTCCAGTTTCCCAATGGGTTTCCTTGGTTGTTCCCCCATTGCTGATTATTACCACCCGAATTTTTATTCCAGTTAAAGTTGTGATGGTTCTTCCAACCTCGGTTATAATAAATAGAATATGGGTTATTTTGCTTATTATCTATGACATTCAAAGTTTCTAATGATGCATGAGAATCTATCATTTGACCTAATGAATTTTCTTCAATCATGAAAGCTGGTTGAGAAAAATTCATTCCAAATTGGTCTAACTTCCTTGAAATTGCAGCAACTTGATTTGCTAACATGATAAATGCATCAGTTTCATGAATGTTGGCTACTTTCTTAAGATTTACCCTCTCAGAAGGCCATTGAAAAATTATTAGTAGTCATTTCTTCAATTAAAGCGTAGGCATCTTGAAATGGTTTTTACATCAATGAACCACCACTAGCGGCATCGATAATTGATCTAAGAGATCCAACTAATCCATTATAAAAAGTTTGAATTATTTCGTATAGCATGGTGTGGACACTTTCTTAAGAGTTCTTTTAATCTTTCCCATGCTTCATAAATAGGTATTGCATAGTCAGATACTTTCTTAAGAGTTTTTTAAATCTTTCCCATGCTTCATAAATAGATTCCCTTTTAAACTAATTTTTTAAGAATTCTTTAAATCTTTCCCATGCTTCATAAATAGATTCCCCTTCAAACTGATTTAAAGATGTAACATCATTTCTAAGATTCATAGTTTTTTTACGGCCAAAAATATTTAGCAAGGAATTTTTGTGCTAAATCACTACAAGTTCTGATAGATCTAGGTGCTAACAAATTCAACCACATCTTAGCTTATACCTCAACGAAAAAGGAAATAACCTGAGTCTTATGACATCATCTGATACACCATCGTATTTAAATGTAGCACACAATTCTAGAAAATTGCAAGATGTAAATTTGGATCTTCAGTTTGTGATCCCCCAAACTGATTATTTGATACCATTTGGATAATAGCAGGTTTAAGCTCAAATCATGGCATCATCTGATACACCATCGTATTTAAATGTAGCGCACAATTCTAGAAAATTGGCAAGAAAATTTGAATCTTCAGTTGGTGATCCCCCAAACTGATTATTTGATACCATTTGGATAATAGTAGGTTTAAGTCAAATGAGTTAGCCACTACAGTAGGTTTTTGAATACTACAATGAAGTTCATCTACAGTAGGGTTGGCTAAATGAATTAGCCACTATAGTAGGTTTTTGAACACTATAATGAAGTTCATCTACAGTAGAGTTGACATAATCTCTTAAAGGTCTAAACTCTTGATGAATTTCATCATTTTGATTATTTTGGTCTATCATTTCTATTTTTTTTTGGATTTTTTAAAATTTATAATTTTTTTGGTTTTTCTGATTTTTCTAATAGTTCTTTCTAATTCAGAATCGTAGGGCACTAGTCATTCAGAACCTGAACTACGCATACAGTAACGAATAATAAAATAAACAAAACCAAATAAAATAAAATAAAATAACTTAAAGTTTAAATAAGCTGTACTAAAAATAGAAATTTTGCTTTCGATTCCCCGGCAACGGCGCCAAAAACTTGATCCCTTGATACTGCTAATATGCAAAATACAACGATAATTCAGATTATATTTCACTTATATTTCCTTACTTTACAACAAAACTAAAAACTTGATCTTGAAGAAAAATAAGAATTTAACTTTTAATTTATATATATTGAGATACTACAAAGTATACGTATTGTTATCAAGTAATATAGGATTTTTTTATTAAGACATGAATATCAAACCCATAGGGAATTTATACAATAGGCACTTTTAGAAAACTTTCTATTTAAAAAAAAAACAATTACTAAACTGAATATATTTTGCAGTAATAAAAATTCAAATTTTTTTGATATTTTTGATATTTTGAAAAAACACTACAACTTAAAAAGATAACTAGAGTTTTGTAGATGAAAAACATTTAATAAGAACATTATCTTTCTTCTTATCATGAATCAGTAATAAGTATAAGAATTCTTTTGTGGAAGTATGAAAATTGTGTTGTGCCAAAAAGGAGCAATAATATTATTTACCCTTACTAGAGTTGCTATAAAGAATATTGGTTAATTTAAAGTTTAAATAGTTCTGAAGACCGGCTTGGCAGGAAAAATACTAGCTCTCACTCTAAAGTTCCCTCGATTCCCTTCACTTGAGGGCTAACATCTCGTATCAGATCCTAAAACAATAAACCAAGTTAGAGTTTTTAACCTGTCACTTTAAAGTCCTATAACTCTGCACCCTTCAATGAGTATCTCCCTATTTATTTGCACTCAATCATATGAACTACATTCTCATTCATACAATCTTATGTGATTCTTTCCAATTGTTGACTGAGACAATACCAGCCCGGTTCTTACATGTTCTCACAGTAAATTTTAACATCTAGATTGGTCAAATCAAGAAGTAAATGAAGTGCATGGATTTAAATCATCACAACTTCTTCCAACATTAAAGATCAATACTCTCCATAGTTCCCATCCAAAACTTAATTACTTATCATTTTAAGAAGAAAAATAAAGAAAACTACTCAGAATCCATGGAGAAAATAAAACCACACTTTAATTTATAAGTAAAAATCATTGTCAAACAAACAACAAGTCTCAATTAAAATCAAAAGTAGTCTCAAAGCAAAAAGATAAAAACGTATCTCAAGTTCTCCACCAAACTTATGAAGTTCATTTGAATCTCTTCTCTTTACAATCACTCAAAATAAACTAACAAAAAAGATAAAATAAAGGTAAAAGTGGTGCCTAAAAATCTCTCCAACTAACTCCCCAAATTGATGAACTTTCAAAACTTTCCAAGTATTTTCAGGACCCACACTTTTTCGGACCTTTTCAGGATTCTTTTCAAAGTCCCAATCTTCTTTCTTTTATAATTTTCTAAAAGATGTCTTGGTTTCTCTTCAAAATATGTCTAGATTCGATGTATTTCCCTAGGAGATGCATCCTTTCGTGATAATTTTTGTCCATTGTGGTTATAACCAGCTATTAAGTCACTGGGTGTCTCAAAAACCTCTTGAAAATTCACAAAAATCGTCTTTCCATGTCTAGTAACTGCCACTGACGCTTAAGCGCGGGACCTCTGGCGCTTAAGCGCGGCCTTCTCTGTTTAACCGGCATATAAGTGTCGGATCTAACGCTTAGGCGCTAAAACTCATTTACACATTTTTCACATTTTTGCTCCAAATTTGATCCTTTTTCACTCCTTTAAGCATTTTTCACCTTTTTATTTGTATCTGCAAGAAATACACAAAATACCTTTCATTAAAGCGCAATATCTCAAAAATAGGTATAAAAATGTGTCTAAAAATACTCCTTCCATTAAAGCGCAATATCTCAAAAATAGGTATAAAAATGTGTCTAAAAATACTATATATTTTAGGCGTATCAACAACCTCCTATGATGAGTTAGCACGTTATAATCCTCCAATCTTTACTTGATTATTTGGTTCTTCCACTAGTGAAAATTGAGGTAGCTCTTTCTGAGGGACTATCTATTTTTCTTTATCCATTGGAGCTGACCTCGAGGGTAACACTTTCCCACTCCTTAGATTTATTTCTTTGATTTCTTCTTCCTGAGATGTTATAGGCAAAATATATAGTGTCTCTTCTTCTTCATCAGAAAGATCCAAGTTTATATCAAGTGGTGCACCGTGGCACTCGAGGACTGGTTCATCACTCCCGGTGCTATCGTAACCGGTTTCATCGATGTCTTCTTCATTCTTGTTAAGAGGTTCATCGGACTTAAGTACGATTTGAGGATTGGTTTAGGAATCGAGATCAAAGTTAGATTGAGCAAAGTCACTCACGTTATCACTACAAAAAATTAAAACATAGCTGAAATCATAATCGTTTTATTCATAATACCAAGGTGGAGCAAAAAGATACTCATGCATGGTTTGGGGTTTGAGAATTTTCTTCCCCGAATCCGAGACAACCCATCTAACAGTGTCAGCCCCTATCCTACCCACCCCCCTCCCGCGCTATTGCTCTTCATGACTTCGTTCTTCTCTTTCTCATCCGGTTGCGATGATTTCTCAGGAGAAATCTCCATCTTGGGCTAAGCAGACTGTAAACTCTAAACAATTGCCTGTGCCGAAGCGGTCTGAATCTGATCCAAAGTCTTCTTGGATGAGTTGCTCCAAACTATACTCCATCCAGCCTTTTCTGAATACAGATCTATCGAAGTGATTGGCTCGGCTAAAATCATATTCGCAGAACTTTTTTCAGGTTCTTTCAAATATTCCTTCGAGATCATTATATTTCCTTCTTTAAAATTCCTCTCGAGCTAGTCCTTAAAGATGAAACAACCCTCTATTATGTGTCCCAACATCCTATGATAGGGGAAAAAATTGGGATACTCCTTGTCGACTTCTTCCTGCCTCTTTGGTTCTAGTTAACCAAACTCGGGCTTCTTCATTAAGTTTTTAATCATCTTTGGCACAGCCTCATCTTTGAAAAAAATATACTCTCTTCTTTTGTTCTGAAAGAGTCTTAGTACGGTCCTCCTTGGTGTGACTGTTGGCTAGACTGGTTATACTGTTGTGCTTGTTGGTGCTGAGTATGGTGTAACGATTGCTGGGAACTTTGGTGAGAATGCTCTGCCTGTATCTTTATCGGTTGTTTTCCCTTATCGACTGTTGTCACTATTACAGACTTCTTCTTGAATATCCTGGTTGTCCTGGACTTATCTAACTTTTCTTTGGAATCCATGTGTTTAACTTCCTCTTATAAACTACTGGCTTTGCTTAGTAGCTTCTCAAAGGGCTTGATGGTAAGTCCCTTAAGCATGAAAGTCGCTGGCCCATGGATGCTTTGGAGTAGAATCTCAATCACATGTTGTTTCTGTTGTTGAGGCTCACATTTCATGCTAAGGTTTCTCGACCTCCAGATGTAATCCACCAAAGTTTTGTTAGGTTTTTGCCTCTCCACTATGAGATCTCCAATAGAAACATGAGGTTATGCTCCAGTAAATCTTTTCACGAACAACTGTTCTAACTTGGCAAACGTCTTGACTGATTCGTTAGGTAGCTCGACATACCAATCAAATGCAATTCCTGATAGGTTGCTGACAAACTTACGGAAAAGTAAAGCTTCATTACCTCCGGTGTTACTGCAATTAGCTAAAAAATGTGTTATATTCTGCTTGGGATTTTCCTTCCCATCGAATGTCTTAAAGTTCGGTGACACAAAACCGTTAGGGTAGAATACGACATCAAACTCCTCCGGGTAAGGTCTACCCCTTGAAATCAATACACCACCATTAGATTTGGCTAAGACATCATGAACTTCTTGTTTGACCAATTGTTAAATATCTTTCTTCAAAGTGGTATGGGTGAGGAATCCTTCTTTTGCTGGTCCTCTTCATTTGGGGAGGAAACTTCCCTTTTTTCATCAGGAATATGAACTATTTCCGGTTGGTTAAATCCTGAAGAAGCTACCTGTTATGGCTGGGACTGTCCATGAACTGTATCCATGATAGCCATAAAGGTGGCCATCTCCTCCATTCTCTTCTCCATCTGACTGATTTGTTCAACTCTTAGGAAAACAGCCCTGCGCAAATTATCTACATCATTTCTTTCAAAGAGAGGTTACGCATGGCGCACTAATGTAGTGGCTTTAATTTTGATGACATGAATATCCATTAAGTCCTCATTAAGATAGTCGTTAAAATCAAAATCTTCATCATCATCAATGACTACTCTATGCTCTTTGGCTAACTTGAAAATTTCAACGCTGAGCTTTTCAACTTTCTCTTCATCATTGCTTCTTGGATTATCTTAAGATCTAGAGGATTCTCCTGAACATCCTACACTTGTTCATCAAACTCGGTAGCAATAACTGCAACGATGTCTGATACTTTGGACCTCTACTTCATTCTACAATTTTGCCCTACGGGCTCATGAAACTGTATTGGTTCGACGACCTTAGGTATCCATACCTTCTTATTTTACGATGATGTCTTGAGACTGGATGTCGCAACAGAGGCATCAGTATGCTGAAGAGAGGCATGCTCCCCGCGGTGCAGATCAAAAATAGTTTCGGGTGACTTCAATATCTTCTCCTTCTTCGGGGTTGCCTTACGAGGAACAGCTGACTGTATCCTCGAACCCAGATGTTACTTGGCCGATCAACGTCCTGCAGACCTTGGAGCGGTCGAGGCAACAAAATCTGTGGTAGTGACGGTAGTATCAAGTCAACTCCCTAGAAAGAATCTAACGGGAATATGGGCTAGCAGAACTTCAGTTTACTTTTGAGACTGTCGGGCATATCTGACATCCCTTAAAATCACTTTCTTCATTCGACGGGACATCGCACATCCCACTCGTTTAAGCAATCCAACGATTGAACATCCTTCTTTAGCGGCCAATCTCTAGAACACTGTACAAACTTTAATGATAGGAGCGGGCCTCTCCCTCTCCTCACTACGACCATGAAACGACAGTAAGGTAGCAATGATCTTTTGAATACTTTTACATCCATTAGTATTCATCAACGGGTGAAACCTACTCCCTCGTAGAAGCAGAGAGGCTTCAAGTAATCCAAGTTCCTCCTCGTGAGGAAACTCATTAATAAATGTCCTTTTTGGAATTTATGCTTTAGCGATATTCGACACACCAAAAATATGTTGAATTTTTCATATGTATTTTTACTCATTTTTTGTGATATTGCACTTTAAAGGAAGATATTTTTCATATTTTATTGAAGGTGTGATGATTTAAGGCATTTGGAGCAAAAAAAAGCAAAAAGGAACGAATTTGGAGCGATAAGAAGCAAGTTAGACAATTCTGCCTACTGGAGCCGACAACGCACAATTCCAAAGAGTTCATAACATTTAAAGTGATAGAGCACCGATGATGCCCTATCTAGCGCCGATGAAGCCCAATATCGATTTAAGCCCGAATTCAATGCTTTTGGACGGATTTTGTAGGGCTGCTTGAGGAATCTCTTGAAAAATTTGTTCTAAACAAATTTAATGTGTTTTTGGCATCGTAGTTCGGTGGTGTGAGTCTTATGTGGAGTGTTTTGTTTTGTTTGGATATTGTAGTGAGAATCTAGGGTTTGTGAGAGTCTTGTGAAATATTCCTTTCTAAGGAGTGTAGGAGGAGAAGGAGAGTGAGAGATTGCTTCTTCCTTATCTAAAGAGGGAATTGTGTGTTGTTGTAAAGAGAGAATAAAATTCAAAGAAACTTCAAGAGATTTGCTTGGGGAAGAAATTGAGATAATTTGTATTTAGTTCTTATTGTTTGTATGACGTTGCTTTTTTATATAAAATCCTTGTTTTGTCATATCTTCTTCATGAATGCTGAGTAGATTTTTTTATCTTTCTCCTTGCAATGAGATATGGTGAAGTGATGATTTAGATTGGATGTGTCGTATTAATGTTAAAATATTGTGATGATTTTACACTTTGTGCTTCTTTTACTTTTTGATGTGGCTAATTGAATTAGTAAAACTTATTGTGAAACATACGATTCAGAAGGACTATGTATTCTACACAAAAGTGAAGATCACATTCAAATTTCGTGGATGGTGAAGTTCATGAGGCTTAATTGCAAATAAATAAGGAAATATATTTTGTTGGATGTAATGGTTGGAAACTAAAGCGAGAGTCAGCCTTCAGGCAAAAGAAAGTAGGAGCTCTAGAGTGATATACAGTATCCTCCCAGCCTAACCATGGATTTAGGGAATAAACCTAGGATTAACCAATGTTTTTATAGCACTTAGAAGATGGTAAATAATAGGTATGCTCCTATTTAGTACAATATAAGGTCTTCACTAATCTTTATCTTTCACTCACTATAGTATCATTGTAAGGGGGAGGACACATTTTCCATATTTGAAACTTTCAATACAAAACTTAGTTCTGTGTTAGATAACTTTGTTTAGAAGCTTAGAATGTAACTTTAGTAAACTTAAATGTTTAAACATCTTTACTTGTTAGCAACTTTAATATTTATAGTATGTGCATTGTGATTTGGGTATTGGATTTTTGTACTACGCTTTACACTTTAAAGTTGTTTAACTTTTCATGTGGGATCGATAACCAGGACTCCACTAGAGCTTGCATTACTTGAGTGATATGTATACTTGTGTTTATGTAATTGTGACCAAATAAAAGATAAAAATTAATCAAAAACAAAAAGTACGCATCAAGTTTTGGTACCGTTTCTGGAGATTAAAGTCTTCAAGTAGTGGTCTCAACTTGATAAAATCGAGCATATAAAAAAGTTGCGATCAGTCTTCCGAGCCCTTCGACTGCGGTTCCTCATTTGAGATTGTGTTAATGGAGCAGAATTCAAACATGATCTAATTTCAAATGCCGACGGTGTGACGATAAATCCTTGAGTTGTATCTTCCACGATCATGACCTCCTTTCCTTTAACAGAAGAGGGGACAACAGACTTGACAGGTGCTGGGGCAGCAAAAGTTTTCACCTTCTTGCAAGAAAAGAAATCCTAGGGACAGTTCATGTTAATTTCAACGAAAGTCTCCTGAACTTCCGGAGCGGCGACCTTCATTATGAAGAACGGGGCTTTTTTGAGAAAAACTTTAAGTTCATCGAATCCAGTTCCAAAATTGATGGTGGGCGCAACATTGCGAGCCTTGTGGCTAGTCGGCAGGTTGTTGAAGAAAGTGAGCCTCGGGAACGCCATTGCAGCAATGATCCTGAGTTAATATAGTAGTGTAAAATTTATAAAGATGACTCAGCTTTATAGCGGTGTCAAAAACTTGATGTGATATTTTAGTAATAATAATGTTAAGCTCTTAAGATTGGAATTCTACACAAGTATACGTAACATTATCAAGTAATATAAGACTTTTTGTTTAAGTCACAAATTTTGATCCCACGGGGAAGGTTTAAATTTGAAATGATAAATTAAATAGGAAATTCACAGAAATCAAATTGAATTACTGTCACTAATTTTAAATGTTAAAGATACTATCAAAGCTAAATTATTTACAACTAACATAATTTAAAAACAGGGTTTAAAATTAATAGCTATTAAATTATATTTATATGATGAAGTTTTCTAATATGAAAAAACATATTTCCCACAACAATGAGTTTTTGGTGAATGAGATGAAATAAATGGTTTAAATATGTATTCTGCCAAATAGAAGCAATTTTAATTCTCTACCCTAATTCAGTGTTATAGAAAATTATTGGTTAATCTTAGATTTAATCCCTAAATTTATAGCTAGGCTAGGACGATACTGGCTCCCACTCCAGAGCTCCCACTTCCCTTCCCCTGAAGACTAACTCTCACTTTGGTATTTAAACACTAAGATCAAGTTGGGGACTTTTAGTCTGTCACTCTAGAAATCTCCAATTCTACACCCAACATAGTATATTTTCCTATTTATTTGCACTTATTTTCATGAATGAAATACTCCTTCATGGGCTTAAATGTGATTCTCACTCTGTTGTACAACTCATACTCCATTTCCCGGAGTATATGTTTCACCAAATATTTTAACAATTAAACTGACCAAATCAAAAAGTTAATTATGAGCGGAGTTGAAAAACCATCACAATTTATTTTAAATTTTAACATTGGCACATCTACATTATCTCTTCATTTCACCATATCTCAGAGTAGGGATAAAGATAAAGGAAACTACTCAAACTTTATGAGAAAGATAAAACAAAACACAAATTTCATACATAAAAGAAAGTTCATACAACAATAATAAACAAACAACACTTATCTAAAACTCTTTCTCAAAGAAAATCCCTTATAGTCTCTCTTAGAAAATATAGGAAGAAGAAATTTCTCACTTCTCTTCCTCTCCAACACTTCTTAGAGAAGAATTCACACTTATACTCACCACAAAAACTCAAAACTATAAAAATAATAACTAACTACTGGTGTGGAATGGCGTGGAATGTAGGTGTGTGAAGAGGAAAACTGAAATAAGTGGAAGAATTCGAAATGGTGCGATGGTGGGCCGATTTTTTATCAAATTTTGGCTCTAAATAGAGCTTAAGTTGGTTCTCTAATAGGTGAATCCAAAAACTCTTTAAAAAGTGTCTAAATTTGTCAAATCTTCTCGAAACAGACTCTGCACTGACACTGGCGCCGTTGGTGCCCGTTCTGACATTGTCATCGCTAGAGGCCTGCCAGCACAGTTTTGGTTAAGGAGTTCACTGTTGTAAGCTGTCGGCCGCCGAAATCCAAATCTCGTCACCCGCTTCGAAAGTACGTTTAATTTACATATGTATATATAGTTTTGAAAAATATGAAATCAAACTGACCTCATATTTTTCAAAATTTAAATGGAAGAGCGGTATACCTCAAATCATGTATCTATCCCAAAGGATAAACACAAGACTTGAGGATGAGGTTTTATCAAATAAACTAAGAAATATATGACATTCGTTTGGTCAGTGAAACCATTTTTATTTTCCGACAAGCTCCCCTATTTAATACAAAGAACTAAATAGGGTTTATATTAAGCTGGGGTCGGACAAGCTTCCTATAAGGGCAAACCCCTATAGTTAATTACATCATAGATAACTGAAGTTACCTAAGAAAACTCTTGATAAAAATTAGTAAATATTATCTTCAAAGAGGTCAAAAAGATAAAAATTTTCAACGAAATCGAACAAAGAGGTGTGAAAGGGAAATTGTTCAAATTTGGAACATTTTGTTATGGAGTCCAAAGGAGAAAAAACTAGGGGATGTCACAGATCTGGTGGAGAACCTCGGTGACTTCCCAAGCTATCATATGGTTTGGCTTCAATTTTGAGGAGAAATATTTAGGTGTTTCATCCTGCCAATTTTATTTGTTAGGGCTTACATTTGTGTGAAACAATCACACAAATAGCCTAGAAGATATGAGAGTTTAGGTCGTGACGAACGACAACCTTGGAATCCTAAATACAAGTTAGGGCTTAAATTGTACAACATAGCTGTAAAATAGCCTAAAGATGAGGTGAAGATTTTTGTTGCATAAGCAGACTACCTTGAAGTCCTATGGCTTGATAGTTTAATTTTAAGGAAGAAAATTCATTTAGCTGAGGAAGACATGTTTTGTGTTGAAGATGGTCATGTTGCCCACCATGGTAGCTCCAAGCTCCTCATCGTTACGAGTCTAAGTTTTCTAATGTGTCAGGTCATGATATCAAATCAGATGGCCTTATGGTTAAAGTTCTTTAAATGTTATGGGGCATGTTAAAGTTGATTAGAGCGACACTGGTTAGGATCATATGATTCCCTCGTTCTGACACCACTATTTTCTATTGGATTCACTTGGTCCAAATGAATTTACTAAACTCAACTTAATGAATTTCATACATTTATTTAGACTGTAGGAAGTCTCGTTAGCAACCGTAGGTTACCTCCTTCAAGGGATTCCCGATAATCCGATAGAGACATCTTAATTTAGTTGCAATTGTTGTTTGTGATTAAATTTTGAGTTGTCTTATATTTTGAATGTTGTGGCGGTGAATTTTACCTTGGTTGGTTTTAGTTTTGGTTTTGTTTTTGTGGCTATCCTAGCAGTTTTGGTTTTCATGCAGGGTGTCATCGTTGTTTAACATACAAGTTTTGTAAGTATAAAAATACAGTGTGGAAAGTACAACAAAAGATGGTACTGTAAACTGTAAAAGCGTACCTGGCGAGACTTCTAGTTCCACCACCTGAAAGGTCAGCACTTGCAAGGCATGTATGTAATGTTGAAAGGAATTTAAATTGCATGAGTAGATAAAGGTTTAGCTACCAAACCCCAAGTTATGATTTAGTTGAATCTCGGAAGATCCTAGTAGATGATTTTAAGACAAAATACGATAAATTCAATTTGTCCTTAAAAACATCCAAAAGATTCCAAAGTGCTCAGGATATGACCCAGAACTATTTTGGAGATCTCCTGAATTATTTTGAGTTCATCTCTGAACTTATCATACTGTTCTATTAATCATCCGAGTTTAGAGTGTGATACCTCATTGCTCATTAAAGCTTAACAATTTAATTATCCCAAGGATAGAGTACTCGATTAATCAATTGATGTTTCATTTAAGAGTTATGTGAGTGAGTGCCCCTAAGGCAAGTTTGAGTTATTTAAGATTTATGATGCCCAAAGTTAAATTCAAGCTTGTAGTGTTTAAAGATATTAACTACTAATCATATCATTTTCTAATCTAACCGACTTGGGTTTAGACAACGAACCTATGTCACTACCAAGCCTTTAATAATCATAATGAATGAAATGGTGATTATCAAATTTGTTATTTAAGTGTGATAGATTCTTATTAAGTGATCACATCATCCTCAACTTTGGGAGAAAAGTAAATTATCGTCTTTCCAGATTAAGCCAATCACTTAAGAATCATCTAATCTTAGTTGACTTCCAAGTCATGAAGATTAGGAGAATTATGTTTTATTAGTTGATGTTGTGCAAGGGGGTTGAATGGTTTTCTACCTTTTAGCCCAATTGTATTTCAATCATCCAAACATGTTTATTAAGATCAAAATTACCCATTTTCCCATTGATAATCCTAAATTTTTTATTAAGGCACCAAAGTCCTAAAATTACCACTTTGCCCTTGGGGCACTTCACCTCATAACTCTTTAAACACAACTCAAATGACTTATCCATGAGGTAATTAAAATGTTAGAGGAGGATATGTGGACCTCTCAATTTGATTTAGATAATCATTTAAACTTAAAAGATAGGATTTTCAAAAGATTATTTATTTAATTATCCAAAATAAATTTATATTTAGGGAAAATTATCAGAGGTTTCCTAAGGTCGAATAAACACTTAGGCAAAATTTCATGATTTTTTGACTTAAATTTCTATTTTTATTATTTAATTTTAGATCAATTTTCAAGTTTTATCTAAATAGAAAATAGTGTTTTAATTACAAAAATTATTTTTATACTTTTATTAGACTCCTTTTGAGTTCAGAAAATTGATTTATATAATATAATTATTTTAGTGAGAAAATATGAAAATTTCATTTTTAAGCCTTTAAAATTTATTTTTAACTTAAAAAAATTAAGAAAATGTCTTAAAGAATTCTAAGTGATCAGGGGATATTTCCACTCATTTTGATCTGTTTTTTGTATTTTTAAAAATTTTGATTATTTAATTATTTTAATTCAAAGTATATTTTAAAAATGAAATATTTTAACAAAAATGGGTTTTATTTTTATAAAATGCCCTGATCACAAGGAACTCAGAAAAACAATTTTCATAATTTTTCTAAGCATATTTAATTTAATATAACTATTTTTTATACAAAAAGCAATGTTTCCTTAAGAAATTCATTTTAGTGCTTAGACTAAGTCAAATAATTTTGATATTTTTACAGTGGGTAAACGTGATTTTTATAACAATATGGAGTTGATTTTGTTAATTTTTTATATGTATTTAATTTATACAAATTAATTCAAGGTATTTACATTTAACTAAGTATAAAAATTCACAAAATGATTCAAAGCATCAGAATATTTTTCCTAGATTTCTTTAAGCATAGGAAACCGACAAAAATTGTTCTCATAATTTTTTAAGTGATATTTTGATTTATATGATTAAAAAAAGCCAAAATGGTTACTTTAGCTTGAAAATTAGAATTAGAAGCATAGAGATGCCCTCTGACCTTGGAAAAATCAGAAGACATGGCCTCTGTCATAAGGAAAAAATCATCAAAATTCATGTCATGGTGAAATGTTTTAAGCCATGGAGAATAAAAATACCACAGAGGGTATTTATTTATTTAAAATTCAGGAAGTGAGAATAATTTTTATTTTTAATTCACATTATTCTCCTGTGTTCACTGAGGAAAAGGGTATTTTTCTTTTATTTTTATGTTTTTTCTAGAGAAAGATATGGATTTTTGAAATTTAGGCATTTAAAATAATTCAAAAATCCCTATTTTTCTACTTATCCACGCGGCGCCAACTCATCATCGTCCTCTCCGAAGGCTCCACATGTCACTCCGCCATTCGACGCCGCTAGCCACGTAGCCTCCATGCGGACCACGCTTTATGCACCATGGATCTATTCAGCTTGATCTCCTCCATACATTGGATATACGCGCGATCGGACGGCTCCCCGTTATCGTCCCCAACTGACCTAACCAGTAAGTCGTTCACACTAAAACCTTAAGATCGTGGCCTAGACTCAACCAAATCATGTGGGGTTTGTTCTTAAACCTTCATCTA
The DNA here is from genome assembly GCA_002079205.1 of Phalaenopsis hybrid cultivar. Taxonomy (NCBI): domain Eukaryota; kingdom Viridiplantae; phylum Streptophyta; class Magnoliopsida; order Asparagales; family Orchidaceae; genus Phalaenopsis; species Phalaenopsis hybrid cultivar. The sequence continues at coordinate 45,082 of JXCR01143894.1, forward strand.
CTCAAGAAGAACACATTTATATGATTTATACGATATGAAATACATTAAATACGTATGGAGGTTCGAAACAAGCTCGGTTTAGGGTTGGAGTTCAATACCTTTGTCTGAGAGGGAACGCCTCAATCAGATTGTTGTGGTAGCTTTGATGGTTCCAATGAACCTCTAGATGAAGTCTCAAGCCTTGACAAATGGTCTAGGTATGAATTTGATCAAGTTCGACTTCACTTGTTGGTTTAGAGCTAGGTTAGAGGCTATTTCAGAGGGGGCTTTTTTGGGGAATCAACTTCTTTCACTATGAGGATGGTGTGTGCACAATTAATTGGAGTTTGGTTCACTGTGGAGATGTGGGGAGTTCTGTCCTAGTTTTAGCAGAAATTTGAGCTCAAAATTGAGCTTCCACAGTGGGGATCAATGGGGGAAAAATGGTGGGCTTGAATTAAGGAGGTCTTAGGGAGTCTCTGAGAGTAATTTGACAGAGTCTCCTTAAGCAAATTTCAACTCCTCTTTCTTGGCCATGGAGGTGAGGTCTAAATAAAAATGGCCTAGGGTGGTTGTCATGGCCAATTGAGGGGTGCAAAATGATGCTTAGGTGGAGGGTTTTGAAGTGCTAAAGCCAATTAAAATTGGCCAGCTCAGTTGGGTGAGTTTGGGTTTGAATTTTGGCTTGAGGCTCTCGGTTTTAGTGTTTTTTGGCCACAAGCCTGGCCCGCAGGGCCAGGGGAGGTGGCCAAGAGGTCAGGTGAGCCAATGGGAGGGTTAATTATAATTAACCCTCAATGGGAAGAGATGATGGGGAAGATTTTTGGTTAAGGCCCATAAATGGGCATAAATCCCTTAATTTAGGGATCCAATGGTCCATAGCTCACCATGGCTAGTCCAAGGGGGTTTAGCCTGGCCAATAGAATGTACTTAGTGGCTATGGTGTCATCAATTTGGTGGCTGAGGCATGGCTAAGTCAATTTTGGTGCATGGGTCCAAATTGGGTCCAAATAGCTAAAAGTTGGGTTTGGGTTAGGCTAGACATGACTTTGAGCCCAATTTATTTATCAACATTGTGTAGATGATTGTTATGGAGATTTTGAGTGAAGGATTGAAATGATTTTGAGTTCAATTGGAAGCTCAATTTGAAGGATTTTGAGATTTTGGTCAATTTGGGCATATTGGGCTAGACTTGGGTCTAGATTGGGCTAAGGTTGGGTGAGGTTCAATATGATTATTGAGAATGGTCTATATGAATGTCATAAAGAGTTTTCAACATAAATTGGATGCCAATTTTGGGGTTAAGGTATTCAATTTGGTGGAATTTGGGGACAGAGCCAATTTGGGGCAAATTTAGGGATTTTTGGATTTGGGTTTAAATTAGATGAAATTGAGCCTTCACCAAGGTCAATTGAAAGTTTAATTTGATTTGTATGATTGTTATGAGGAGTTTAGAATTCAAATTAGGGCAAATTGAGTAGGCTATGTGGATTAATTTGGTGGGATTAAGTCATACGGCCAAAATTGGGGGTTTGACCTAGATCAAGATTGAGCCCAAAGCATGGGCCAATTAGGCTTGCGTTTTGTTTAGATTGGTCATATGAAGGATGAATTTGAGTTTATAATTGAAATTGAGGGAATATGGGACCAAATTAATGGACATTTAAGGTGAATTTGGGGATTTTGGTCAAAATGGCCAAATTGACCAACTTGGGTTCAATTGGAGGGTCCAAATTAGTTTTGCAAACATTTGGAATAATTTTGGAGATTTTTGGAAATTTTGGGGTATTTTTGTAATTTTGTCAATTTTGGGGGTTATTTGGAGTGGTTTGAAATGATTTTTGAACAAACTTAGGTATTTTTGGATAAAATTGGGATTTTTTGCCAAATTTGGGATTTGGGGGTGTTTAAGTAATTTGGGTAGGTTTGGAGGTAAAAGGTAAAATTGAATATTTTTGGAAGAATTGGGAAACCAACCACCATATGTCAGTTATGGATCAAAGGAATCTCCATTTGGGTACTCTATGTACTAGTCTTAGCTAAACCCTAGCCTAGGGCTAGTGGGTCTAAGGGACCATCTACATGAGTCTCCTAAAAGATCAAGGGGTCAAAGTCAATAATTTTGAATTTTAGGAGTGTGAGTGAATATAGGTGATAGTGAGTGACAGTGAGTGCAAGTGGGTGCAAGTAAGTGAACCAGCTCCAGACCAATACCTAAAGTCAAACCTAAGGTCAATCAGTCCTATAGGGAATCATCTTGAGCTCCCTCATACTGACCCCACATACTAAGTGCTAGTGGTTAGGACCAGTATATGAAACTTCAAGTTGAGCAAAGAGGAGTTTAGAGTTTCTAATGGTGAGGGTTACTTTTCTAATTTTTTTGGATTAATCAACAGGGAAATCCTATGGCTAGACCTTAGGAAACTAAAAAGGAAAAACTAAACGTCAACCAAAAGTGAGGTCAACAAGGCCATATATTTAATTCCTTCTTCTCTGTCAAACAACACCGTCAGCGCTGACCAATCTTTTAAATTCTCCATTTTGACTCCAAATTTTATCATTTTTGCTTCCTTTTTGCTCCAAGTCCCCAAAATCAATAACCTACAATAAAACATAAAAACTACATTTCATTAAAGTGCAATATCACAAAAAATGAGTATAAAATATGGGTCTAAAAATGCATATATTTTTTTGTATATCAAAATCCCCCAAACTTAAATGTTACTTATCCTCAAATAACTCTTTTACTACATAAAAAATATAAATTATGGTAAAGATTTTAACTTCTAGATTTTCATATCTTAGTTCATTAAATATAATAGCATCACTTAAGAAAAATTCAAAATAACTCTAGTTAACACTAAAGGTATAAGACTATTTAACATTCAAGTCTAAGACTTTTGATTCTCTATTCTTTTCAAGGAAAAGTGCAAATTATTCATATTAAAGCCACTTAGAATATTCATATAAAAAAGAACTTAATGAAATTTTACTAGTAAATATGCTAATACTTAAATATAAGTTTGAAAAATGTAGCCAAGCCTTCTTCTTTAATTTGATTCAAGTGAATCCAATTTTTAATTATGCATCTCCTCAAGCTTCTCCTCACATTTTTCTTCCTTTCCTTTCTTTCTCTTTTCAGGATCATTTTCAATCCTTTTTCTTTTCTTTCTTTTCTCTATTTTTTTTTCTTTTTCTTTCTCTTTTTTTATGTGAGGATTACTATATTTAGATAGCCTTTAATGATTTTGAACTTCAATATCCTCTCCTTAAAGTTCAAAACTTTTCACATTCCTTCACTTTATAAATTTATATTAGCTTTAAAGATTTTTCATAAAATTTTAATCTTTTCTTCTTGCATGAATCTTTAAGATTTTTAATACTTCAAAAATACAAATTTCTTTACTTAAAATAGAAAAAAAAACATAATCTTATTCTATCATACCAAATATCTTAATCTCTAAAATTAACCTTTATTATTGAAAAACTTACTTACATTTTCTATATGTTTAGAAACATAGATATAGTTATCTAAATTTACCCTCTAATACCAAAGGTCGTGTTAATTTTTTTTTAAATAGTTTGAAAATAAAGCTGATTGAGGACAAATAAAATTAAGTTTTTTTTCTTTAAAAAGGAATTTTTCTTCCCCCTTAAACTTAAATTTTTAAAAGATTTTAAATGAAGAACTGAAAAATTAAGGGTTAAAGAAAATATTTATTACATAAAGAAAAGACATACCTATTGATGGTTCTGATTTGAAACTTAATTCTGAAATATTGCAGGTGCTAATATGAAAAGCTAGAAGACTTAAAACATTAAATAACACATAATACATATAAAAATTTGATGAGAAGACTTAACTATAAATACATCCAATAAAGTATTAAAAACTAATAAAGTATTAAAAACAGTCTCACAAATCCACAGTTCACAACACAACATACAAACAAATAAAGTATCACAGTTCACAAACAAACAGTCTCAACAATAAAGTACAATTAAACATAAACTAAACAAAAATCTAACTAAAGCATCACCAATCATCATCATCTTCTTCTTCTTCTTCCACATCCAAATTTTGCTGCTGATATGGAGTAAATACAAGGTGAGTAGGAAACTGAACTGAGTGATCACCCTTCATGAATCTGACCATTGCATCATCATAAGCAGCATCATATTCAAACTTCTGTCTTATCAAATAATCAAAATGAGCATTTCTACCCTCCATATTTTCCATTTTATGAACCTCTCTCAAGATATCTCTCTGTCGGATCATCATTTGCTCCATGAGTTCTTGGATAGTAGGGGTACTAGAAGTACCTGAAGTAGAAGGAATNCATAATCTTATTCTATCATACCAAATATCTTAATCTCTAAAATTAACCTTTATT
>JXCR01143894.1:60187-78360 GCA_002079205.1 Phalaenopsis hybrid cultivar
ATATATATATATATATGGATTTTTATTTTATAATTTTTTTATATTTTGTATATTTTACCTCTAAATTTCCTAATTTCTCAAATCTATTTAATTTACTGTTATCTTCCCCAGCAACGGCGCCAAAAACTTGATCTCGGTTGAATATAATTGTGTAAAATTTATAAAGTTGACTTCGTTTTACAATGGTGCCAAAAACTTAATGTGATATTTTAGTAATAATAACATTGAGCTCTTAAGAATGAGATTCTATATAAGTATACGTATCGTTATCAAGTAATATAAGATTTTCTGTTTAAGTCCCAAGTATCGATCCCACGGGGAAGGTTTAAATTTGAAATGATAAATTAACTAGGAAATTAACATAAATCAAAAGAAATTACTGTCACTAATTTTAAATGTTTAATATACTATCAAAGCTAAATTATTTACTACTAGCAGAATTTAAAAGCAGGGTTTAAAATTAATAACTACTAAACTATGTTTATGTAATGAAGTTTTCTAATATGAAAAAGCATATTTCCCACTACAATGAGTTTTTGGTGAAATGAAATGATATAAATAGTTTAAATATGTATTGTGTCAAATATGAGCAATTTTAATTCTCTATCCTGATTCAGTGTTATAGATAATCATTGGCTAATCTGAGGTTTAGTCTCTAAATTCGTGGCTAGGCTAGGAGGATACTAACTCCCACTCCAGAGCTCCCACTTCCCTTACCTGAAGGCTAACTCTAGCTTTAGTTTTTAAACACTAAGATTAAATTGGGGATTTTTAGTCTATCACACTAGAAATCTCCAATTCTACACCCAAAAAAGTACATTTCCCTATTTATTTACACTTAATTCTATGAATGAAATATTCCTTCATGGATTAAAATATGATTCTCACACTGTTGTAGAACTCCTACTCCATTTCCCGGATCATATGTTTCACAACATTTTTTAACAATTGTATTGGTCATATTGAAAAGTAAATTAAGAGCAGAGTTGAAAAACCATCACAATTTATTTTAAATTTTAATATTGGCACATCCACATTATCTCTTCATTTCACCATATCTCAGAGTAGAGAGAATGATAAAGGAAACCACTCAAACTTCATGAGAAAGATACAACAAAAAACAAATTTCATATACAAAAGAAAGTTCATACAACAATAATAAATAAACAACACTTATCTGAAACTCTTTCTCAAAGCAAATCCTTTGTAACATCTCTTAGGAAATGTAGGAATAAGAATTCTCTCACTTTTCTTCCTCTACAACACTTCTTAGAGAAGAATTCACACTTAAACTCACCATAAAAACGCAAAAATATAAAAACAATAACTAACTAATTGTGTGGAATAGCATGGAATGTAGGTGTATAAAGAGGAAAACTGAAATGAGTGGAAAATTTTGAAATGGAGCGAAGGTGGGGGGTTTCTGATCAAATTTTGGCCCTAAATAGAGCCTAGATCGGTTCTCTAATAGGTGCATCTAAAAACTCTTCAAAAAACGTCTGCATTTGTCAAATCTTCTAGAAACAGGCTCTACACTGACATTGGCGCCTAAGGAGAAGCTTGGTGACTTCCCAAAACTACCATATGGTTTGGTATCAACCTCAAGAAGAAATTATGTGTCATCCTATCAAATTTATCAGTTAAGGCTTACATTTATACAAGACAGTCGCACAAATAGCCTGGAAGATGTGAGGACTTAGGTTGTGACGAACGACAACATCGAAATTGTAAAACGAGTTAGGGTTTATATTGTATAGCAGAGCTATACAAAAGCTTAAAAATGAGTTGAGGATTTATGTCGTATTAGGATACAACCTTAAAATCCTATGGCTTTGTTTAATTCTAAAGAATGGTTTAGTTGGTGTAGACATATTTTGCTGTTGTTGACCTCACCTTTGGTTGAGGTTTAGTTTTCCCTCTTTAGTAGCTTAAGTCTAGTCATAGGGATTTTCTGTTGAATATTCCTAGAAGCTAGAAAAGGAGCCCTCACCTTTAGAAACTCTAAACTCTTCTATGCTCAACTTGAAGTTCCATATACTGGTCCTAACCTCTAGCACTTAGTAGCTGGAGCCACTATAGAAGAAGTTCAAGAGGACTCCCCATATGACTATTTGACCTTAGAGTTGACCCTGGGTATTAGTCTGGAGCTAGTTTACTCCCTTGCACTCACTTGTACCTACTTTCACTCACAACCCTAAAACCCAGATTTGTTGACTTTGATCCCTTGATCTTTTGGGAAACTCATGTTAATGGTCCCCTAGACCCACTGGCCCTAATCTATGGTTTAGCTAAGACCAGTACATAGAGGACCTAAATGGGGATTTCATTGGTCCATATCTCATATAAGGTGGTTGGCACCCCAATTCTAACAAAATATCCAACTCGGCTTTTTGCCCCCAAATTACCTAAATACCCTTGAAACCCTAAATTTAACCAAAATTCTCAAATTCATCCAAAATAGACAAACTTATTCAAAAATCATTTCAAACCATCTGAAACAACCCAAATTGTCCAAAACATCCCAAAAATTCAAAAATTACTAAAATATCCTCAAATTTACCAAAATTACAAAAATACCCTTGGTAGTCCAAACTTTCCCAAAACCCTCAAAATCATTTTAAGTGTCCCCAAAACCAATTTAGACCCTTTGGTTGAACCTAATTTGGCCAATTTGATCACTTTGACCAAAAAGCCCCAAATTGTCTTCAAAGGCCCAATTTCTCCAAATTCACCTGAAATGCCCATCAATTTGCCCCCAATCCTCCCCAATTTCAATTCTAAAATCAAATTCATCTTACACAAGATCAATTCAAACCAAATCCAAGCCTAATTGACCCATGCTTTGAACTCAACTTTGATCCAAATTAAACTCCAATTTTGACCCTATGACTTAATCTCGCCTAATTGAACCATATGATCCACTCAAATGCTCCTTTGAATCCTAAATTCTTCATAACAATCCTACACATCAAATTGAACCTTCAATTGGCTTGGTCAAGCCTCAATTTCACTCAATTTCAACCCACATTCGAAATCCCCAAATTTGCTCCAAATTGGTCATGTCTTCAAATTCCATCAAATTGAATGTCTTAACCCCTAAATTGACACCCAATTTATGTTGAAAACTCTTTATGACATTCCTCTAGACCATTTTGATTTATCAATCTGGACCTAACACAACCTTAGCCTAACCTAAACCCATGTCTAACCCAACACCCTCAAATTGATCAACTGCCCAAAATCCTCCAAATAGAACCTCCTAACAAATTCAAAATCACTCTAAATCTTTTCTAAACTCCTCATGAAAGTTACCCACACAAAATTGCTCAATCAATTGAGCTCAATAGCATGGCTAGCTCAACCCAAAACCCACATCAAGCCACTTGACCTAAATAGACCATTTCACCTAAATTGACTTAATCAAACCAAATTGGTCAACCAAGGACCCCCACAGACACTAAGCTCCTCCTTTGGACAAGGCTGAACCATCTTAAATCTACCTAAGTGAGCTATGGACCAATGGATCTCTAAATTAAGGGATTTCATCCCATTTTTATGCCTAAATCAAGAAATCTCTGCCAACATGACAAACCATTGAGGGTTAATCATAATTAACCCTCTCCTTGGCTCACCTGACCACTTGACCACATCCCCTGCTCTGGCCAGCCACCCTACTCACCGGAAAATGCCAAAGCCATGAGCCACCACCCCTAAATCAAACCCAATTTCAACCTTAGAGGCCAGCTCACCTTAACTGCTCTTTAGAGCTCCTCAGCCCTCCACCTAAGTAACTCTTTACACCCATCAATAGGCCCTGAGCTGCACCCTAAGACCTTCTATTTAAACCATCTTCTCTAAGGCCAAAGAAGAGGTGTTCCAAATCTTTGGGGAAAATCTGTCAAAATCTAACTAGAGACTCTCCAAACATTCCTCGGCTTAGGCCAACCGTTTCGGCCTCTGATTCCCACTGTGAGAGCCCAATTTTGAGCTCAAACTTTTGGCTCAGCTCAGGACATCTCACCATAGTCCACAAAACTCAAATTAATTGTGCACACACCATCCCTAGAGTAAGAGGAGTTGATTCCCCATCAAAGCTCCCTCTGAAATAGCCTATAGGATAGCTATAGACCAACACCTGAAATTCACCTTGGTTGAATCATATCTAGATAATTCACCAGAGCACAAGAATTCATTTGTAGGTTCTTTGGACTCAACAGAAGCTACCACAACCATCTGATTGAGGCATGTCCTCTCAGACAAAGGTATTGAGCTCTAACCCTAACCCGAGCTTATTTTAATTCTCCATGAGTAATGGATAGATTTCATACTTGATTAACAATATATATCTGTTTGTCTTGAGTAGATGAAGGTTTAGAAACAAACCACATGTAATTTGGTTGAGTCTAAGCAAAGATCTTAAGGTTTTAGTGTTGACGATTTACGGGTTAGGTCACTTGGGGACGATGAACGGATGTCGTCCGATCGCACGTGTATCCAATGGACGGGGGAGATCAAGTCAGACGGACTCTTGGTGTGTGGGTCGCGTACCGCGTGGCATTCATAGGTGGAAAGCACAACAAATGGAAGTGTGCCTCGTCGTCTTTCGGAGTTGTCTGTGATTCAGTCAGCGTCGTGTGGATAAGTAGATAAATAGGGTTTTTATGAATTAAATTAAATGCCAAATTTTTAAAAATTCATATCTTTGCATAAAAAATCATAAAAATAAAAGAAAAATACCCTCTTGCTAAGTGAACAAAAGAGAATAATGTAGATTAAAAACAAAAATTATTTGTCAAGTATATGATTTTTAATTAATGAAATACCCTATGTGGTATTTTAATCCTTCATTACTAAATATGGCTCACTATGACTTGAAAATTCTTATTCCTCATTACAGAGGGGATGTTCTCTGATGTTTCTAAGGTCAGAAGGCATCTCTATGGTTTTAACCCTAATTTTTAAGCTAGGGTGGCCATCTTGGCTTATTTTAATTATATAAATCAAAATATTATTTGAAAAATTATGAAGATAATTTTAATAAGTTTCCTGTCATCAGAGATGTTTAGAATAAATATTATGATGTTTTGAATTATTTTGTACATTTCTATATTTAATCAAATGTATACATCTTCTGTTAATTTATGTGAATTATATGCATATCAAAAATTGACAAAATCAATTCCACATTGTGCATAAAAATCATATTTACTTACTGTAAAAATTTAAAAAAAAAATTGGTTTGTTTAAGCACTAAAATTGATTTTTAATGAAACTTTGTATTTTTCATACAAAAATAATTATAATAAATTAAATAAGCTTAGAAAAATCATGAAAAATAGTTTTCTGAGTTCCCTATGATCAAGGAAATTTAATAAAAAATAAAATCTATTTTTGTGAAAAAATGTCATTTTTAAGTGTATTTTGAATTAAAAATAATTCAAATAATCAAAATTTTCAAAAATACAAAAAATAGTGCAAAATGTGTGCATGTTTTCCCTGATCACTTAGAATTCATTGGGATATTTTTCCTAATTTTTCTAAGTTAAAAATAAATTTTAAAAGCTTAAAAGTGAATTTTCCTTATTTTCTCATTAAAATAATTACAATAAATAAATTAGAAATCATAAATATACAAAATTCGATTATCTGAGTTTTCTGAACTCAGAGAAGTCTAATAAAAATATAAAAATAATTTTGAAAATTAAAACATTATTTTCTATTTTATTAAATTATTGAAACCGGTCAAAAATTAAATAAAATAAATAATTTAATTCAAAAAATCATGAAACTTTGCCTAAGTGTTTCTCTAACCTAAGGAAACCTCTAATAACTTTCTCATAAATAAGAATTGTATTTTGGATAGTTAAATAAATCAATTTTCAAAACCCTATTTCCTGAATTTAAATAATTATCTAAATTTAAAAAAAACACAAAAAAAACACATTATTCTGCTTTGGTATTTCAATTAACTTATGGATATGCCACTCTGAATGCTCAAGTCATTTGAGTTGAGTTTAATGAGTTATGAGGTAAAGTACCTCAAGGGCAAAATAGTCATTTTAGATTCTGGTTCTTAATCAAAATTTAGGATTAACTATGGGAAAATGGGAAATTTTAATCTTAATGAACATGTTTGGACGATTGAAATACAATGGGATTAAAAGGTAGAAACTCACTCACAACCTTTGCACAACATCAACAAAATCGTAATTCTCCTAATCTTCATAGCTTGGAAGTCAATTAAGATCAAATGATTCTTAAGTGATGGGCTTAAACTAGAAAGATAATAGTTCACTTTTATTAAGCCCAAAGTTGAGGATGATGTGATCAATTAATAAGAATACATATCACTTAAATCAAAATTCTAATAATTATCATTCCACCTATCATGATTGTTAAGGGCTTAGTAGTGGCATATGCTCGATGTCTACACTCAATCAGATTTAGAAGATAACATGATTGGAAATTAACATCTTTAACCACTACAAGTCTGACCCTAATTGTGGGCAACACAATCTTAAATGACTTAAACTTGCTTTAGGGGCACTCACTCACATAATTTTTAAATGAAATATTAATTAGTTAATTGGGTATCCTATCCTCGGGATAATTAAATTGTCAAGTTTCACTGAGCAACGGGGTAATCACACTTCGACCTCAGGTGATTAATGGAACAATATGATAAATGCAAAATGAACTCAAAATATTTTAAGAGATCTTCAAAGTGGCCTAGAGTCATGTCTCGAACATGTTGAAATTTATTGGACATTCTGAAAGGCAAATTGGACTTGTCATATTTTTGTTCTAAAACCATCCACTAGGATCTTCTAAGATTCAATAAATTCATAACTTGAGATTTGGTAACTAAACCTTCATCTACTCCTGCAATTTAAATTCCCTGCAAAATTATATGCATGTCTTGTAAGTATTAACCTTTCAAGTGGAGAAATAAGAAGAATCGATAGGTACACTTTTAAATTATTGTTGTGATATGCAACATTGATATGGTCTTCTCGTTCTTTCCTCTACGATCCAACATCATTAAGGTCTGTAAGTATTTGACAATTTTATATTGTTGTGATATGTAACATTGGAGCATTGTGTACGAATGCCTTTTCTGATTTACGGTGAAGTGTTTTCCGTGCGAAGTAAGCATTGCGTATGCTTTGCATTCATTTGGGGGTCTGTGGAGCTTCGTTTGAGATAGTTTTCATTTTTTGATGTTGGCATGCAGATATGAAATTTCTATTTTGGAGAAATGAGGATGTTCGAATGAGATGGTTTTCGTTTTTCGATGTTCGTTTTTCGATGTTCGTTTTTTGATGTTCGTGGCTGTTAAAATTTTTTAAATTGGCATTTGATTTTCAAATTGCCATTAGCTTTGAGTTTGGTAAGTTTTGCAATTGTCATATCTGTGGCATTTTGGAGAAATGAGGGTTGAGGATTTTTTCTTGTTGCTATTCATTTCTGTGATTGGCAATCATTTTTGTGATTAGCATAGTTTAGTCATTTCTCCAGAAAAACTGCAAATTAGCTATTTTCCAAACACACAAACAAAATAGTTAAATAGTTATCCAAAACATGGGCATAATGGTCATTCATTCAGAATCAGTTATTTTCTAAATACACAAGCCAAACAACCATCCAGCTTATCAGGATAAGCTGTTGATCAGCAGATTATCAGGATAAACTGCTTATCTAGATAAGAGTCAGCTGCCCAAATAAACCCTGATTCACATTGCAAGGAGAAAGAAAGATAACTACTGAGAATTCATGGAGATAACACAAAAACACAGGTTTATATTTAAGATCAAGTTTACACAAGAAAGTATAGCTTAAACAAAAGGACAAATACTTATCTTAGACTTCTCCCCAAGCAAATCCTGAAGTTCCTTTGAAGCAATCTCCAAACTCTTTCTGCAAGACTCCAAAGAAAATACACTAAAAACTCTACTCCGCTCTCTAATCTAGTGAACTCTCCACATAATCTAAATTTTTCCTCAAATGAAAGTCCCCTTTTACTCTTTTTTGACCACATAATATAAATATCTCAAAATCTCCAAAAGTCTCCTCAAGCACCACTTCAAAATTCATCCATGCATTTCCAAAATAAATAGTCACTGGTGCCTAGGCGCCAAATCAGGCGCCTAGGCGCCTATCTTCGTCTTGATGTTGGTGCTTAGGCGCCACTGCTCCATGCCATCGTTTTGCCTCCAATTTTGCTCATTTTTCTTAAAACTTCATTTCCTGTACCTAAAACCAAATTCATGCAAAATACTTTTCATAGAATATATCATCAAAAAAATTCATAAAATGAACAGTAAATGTATATTTAAAATAGGTAATTTTAAGGTATATCAATTCTCCTAAACTTAAATGTTACTTGTCCCCAAGTATCCCTTTTACTATATAAAAAAAATTATAACTTATGGTAGTGGGTTTTACTTAAATATTTCTATAATTTTTGTCCCATAAATGCAATCGTAAAACTGTAGAAAAATTTTCAATAACTCGGATTAGAATTAAGAATAAGTTCAGAAAACGTCACTTATCTCATAATTTGACATACTTAGGAAACCCATAAAAATTAAAAGAGAAGACTTTCATGAAAACTCTATTACTAAAGATGCTAATAATTTTAAAATTAAGAATAAGTTCAGAAATGTAATTAAGTACATTTCCTTCAAATAATTCAAGTGAAACCAACTTTTGATTAGACATCTCCTCAAATTTTTCCTCACATATTTTTTTCTTTTTGCTTTTCTTTTGTGTTTGATTTTGCTTTTGTTTTTCTTTTAGGAACATTTTAAATCTTTTTTTTAATGTGAGGATTACTATATCTGATTAGCCTTTAATGATTTTGAAATTCATTATTCTCTTCTTAAAGTTAAAAAGTTCTCACATTTCTTCACTTGATAAATGTATTAGCATTGGAAACGATTTTTCATTGAGTCTCATATCTTTTTTTTAAGCATATATCTAAGATCCTTAATATTTTAAAAATGCAATTTTCTTTACTTCGATTAGTAAAAGTATAATCCTATATGCTTATATTAAATATCTTAACTCTAGAACTAACATTTATTTTCTAAAACTTTTAAGTCTACTATGAAATTAATAAAATTAAAAATATAGTTTTCTAAAGCTAACACCAAATACCACAAGTTATGTTAAAATAATTTCAAAAATATGATTTATTGAGGACAAATAAGGTTTAATTTTAAAAAGTTTTTTCTCACTTCTCCCAAACTTACATTTTTAATTAATTTAGAACACTATAGTGCATAATAAGCATGAAGAAAAAGAAAAATCTAAAGAGTCTAAATAGGAAAGTAGTATAGGTATAAGTAGTAATAACAGATGTTGAGCAGGAGTAAATCTACAATCAAAATGTAACGCATACAACTTGCAAAGTAAAATACTTCTCTAACACACAGACAATTCTAAATAAACAGGAGCAAACTTAACATAATAATGCATTGAAATAAATAAAAATTTTAACACTCAGTCTAATAAAAGTATATCAAAGTGACTAATAAAGGAAACCAAAAAGATCAAATAGAAAAATAAAAAAACGTTCTACTCCCCATCATCATCATCCATTGGTTTGCGACTCTCATACGGAGAAAAGCTGGGGCAAGAAGGAAATTTAATTGAATGATTGACCCTCAAGAATTTCACCAAATTATCATCAAAAGTCGCATTATAATCACATTTCCTTTGCAAATATTGATTAAAATAGTCCATGTGCTCTACTACATTCTGCATCTGACTCTGCAAAGATAAAATATCTCTTTGAAAATGAATAGTAGCTCCATGACAGCGTCCAAGGAAGAAGCACCAGAAGTAGAAGACCTAAAGTCTGAAGTGGATGGTGCATCGGCAGCTCTACCTCGAGGTCTTCCATAAGCCCATCCACATTAGCCCATCCAATACTTTAGTGGCTGGAGCAACTCCTCCCAAGACTCAAATTTAACTTCCGATTATTTACATAAAATAAAAATGAGAGAAGGGTAGCCCAAACCTAATGTAGTCCTCCTCTAGAAAAATGAAAAATGCTCTTATAATTAGAGAGTTAGCATTGATGGGCTGCATCATCTGAATGCAATATTTCAAAAGAGCCCTATCACGAGTCACTTCACTTAAATGGTTGAAAGGGAGAAAACGAGCAGAGATAAAATAATGTCACGCTTTAGATGAGGCATTTAGTGTAGAAGAAGAAAAAATTACCTTTTTATTACCTCTTACCTTCCAACTTCCACGTCCATTAGTCAGATATGCAATAATTTCTTCCAGCTCTCCCTCAGAAGGATCAAACTCAACATAAAAGTACACATTAGGCTAATGTTAGAGGTGCCCCCATAGGCTAGGAAGCTTTTTATTATCAATCCCAAAGTTCTTTAAGCATTTTATACAAAATCCTAGCTCCTTGAGCCATTTCAGAGACAAGATTGTACTAATCTAGAAGTTTGTCATGATAGCTTCATTTGGATGGACATGTGAAGCTATAAAACCTAAATAATGAAAAGAACTCATTTGATCTTTTCTCCCTAGATTATGAAAGTATTCTCTTCATGAGAAAATCCTTCATGATTAGCTATGGAAAAGGAGCAGGGCTTCACGGAACAAAATTTTATACAACTCTAATGTTGGTACACCTCTCCATATGCAAGACTAGGTCCAAGAAAAACAATTAGGGAAGCATGATTTTCCATCAACAGTGAATTAAGCTCATTTTTGTATGTGGTTGTTTTCAACTTCATGCGCATGTTGTGACAGAAATAACATGAGAAATTTTTGGACCATGCATAAAAAAATGTTTATTTTGATTTATGCTTGATATTTGATGTTCAAATGCTCGAAAAAAAATATATGTTTTATGCTTGTGATTTGATATAAAAATGTATGCAAAAAAATAGTTATAACTTGGATGTGTGCATTTTGAAATGTGCACAAAAATATTTTTGACTTGATGCTTATATTTTTAAATTTATCTTGTGTGAAAATACTTTTAAGCTTGATGATTCTATTTTCATGTGGGAAAATATTTTTAGAAGCTTATATTGCTAAATTTATCATGTGTAAAAATTATATTTTACCATTTTTTTTCTTGTTAGCATTCACAATGGATAAGGGTCATGTGACGTGTGCATGCAATATCATGCATTGCTTGTGCTTGTCATTTGCATGAGCATGTTTGGTTGCCTCTCAGGCGAGGTGTAATCTCCCCACAAGTTTTTTTGTACCCGATGCAACCAAACTTAATGTCATTTGTGTATATTATAGCATATATTGCAGCATGTGCATGCCATTTGCATGAGCATATGAGTTGCTTCTTGAGTGAGTTGTAATCCCTCCTGTGGTTTCATGTACCTGATGCACCCAACTTGTGCATGTCATGTGAGTGCAACATCTTTTGCATTTGCACTTGCACTGTTAACATTCTTGTCATTTGGCATATGTCATCATATGCTCATGACGAATGCATGCTATGCTGAAATGGTGATGACAAATGCATGCTATGTTGAAATGGCTAGCTCACCTAGCTAGCCCATCTCTTATATCCCCAATATGGATCATACTCATGTAGTCTACGTTCTACTATGGTATCTCTGGCTATGCAGGCACAGTCACTTCACCTAGTGTGAGTGTGTTTCTGCAAAGACCACATGTTTGTTTTATTCGTGTGTGGTCGTTTAACTCATATGTCTTTATCGAATGAGCGATTCACATGTGTTCACAAATGTGAATAGATGTGAGGGTCAACCTAAAAAGGTTCTTTTGTATGATCATTTATCTGACATTCGACGTGATCGATCACACTTAGATAGCACAATCACATCTAGTCAAGCCATTTAACATACCTTTGTGATTGCTCACACCTCAATAAAGCAATCTCGATATGCTAATTCACTTTATATTTTGCACGTGCATTACCTTGTTCACCTTGATGGCAAGTTAGCATTATTAGACGAGTGACATGTTGTTGGTCGTAATGCTTTAATGAGCATTGCTTGTGAGGATATCTCAATTAGCAATGCAAATTATCACATCGTTCGTACAAAAGTTCCAAGATGTCTAACATGTGCCACTAAGAATTTTGAAAATTTTATATTTTAAAAAATATATATTTTTAATATTAATATCCAACATTTTTTAAACTTATTTTAAAGCAAATAGATCTATAGCTTAGACCACACGTATGGTCAATCTTCTTAAAAGCTTTTGCGAGCATAAAACTGTCATCTTTAAATTAGAATTATTAGATCCTTAAGATGAGTTCAACACAATAAACCTGTACGGAAGCCTTAGCCACACTTTTTACACTGACTTAAATGTATGTGTTAGGACAACCTTATTTTAGATGCTTGCCATAATAGGGTACGTTGTTATTTCGTTCTTTTTCATGTCCTAGATATTGTTCTATGATCTTTGCTTAGTTAGACATTGTCTGCTGCCTTTAAATGTTTATTGAGTTTGCGACATGTGCACTAATATATTAAGGATGACTTTTGTGAAGGGAGTCATTTCCAACTAGGAGGAGAGGTAATGATTTAAGTTAACATATCATAATTAGGTGTTGTTTAGATATCCTCCAGTCAAGCATGGTTCACTACGTTGCATGTAAATAACCAATGCTAACCCTCTTTGTTGCATGTAAATAACCATAGATAGAGAGATATATAGATAGAGAGAGAGAGAGAGAGAGAGAGAGATGGCACATTTTGAAGGAGCAAAGTTTCCAAGTCTAGCTAAGAGGAGAGCAAGTGAGATTTAATGGAGAGCTGCTTTTTTATGTCACTTGAATTGAATGAATTAGAATCCTAACTAAATTTAGATAATTATAAAAGATTAATAATATCACAAAAATAAAATAAAAAATTTAAAAATTACTTTTAATACTAGGTAATAACATTAAAATCAACGCATCCCTATATATATAAACAAAGAAAATCAAGCTTCCTTAAGAGCACTCCTACTATAAGATAGGTTCTCTCTCCTTTATATTTTATTCAATAAGACAATCCCTTTAAGGATATGATTTGGATTTGCAATTTCTTAGATTATGTTTCTTATCCCCTTTATAAGTGTTATCTTTAATATAGTTCTGATAGTTATACAACTTTCCTTTTATAACTTCAAGTATGTTTGCAAGCAAATTTATCATGCATGAAATAAAGAAGAATTGGTAGGACTTGAATCATATTCATGTACCAAAAAAAAAAAATTGGAATCAAAACCAAACATAAAGATATATTGAGAAGAGTGAACTTAAAAAAATCAATTTCATGACATAACAAAATATTTCTGACCACTGATATAAATAAACAAGATTTTCTTGCTCCTAAAAATATTCCATCACATGCCCACTGAAAAGCATTTTGAATTATAAGTCGTTTCATTTTCCAAAATTAGGATATTGTGGATTATTACTAAATTATTTGAACTGAAAAGCCTCTTTACTTTTCCATTAATCATTTCTATTTAGAAAGGAAAGGATCAATGAAAACTTTATTAAGTTATGGGGGAATATAGAAAAAGTTAAATATGTTTATGTAAGAGGGATTTCTAATCTTCAACAAATGTTAGTGATAGTAAAATAACTATAATTTTAGGACATGTAAAACAAAACAAAAGTTCTTTCATAGTCCTCATTGTTCTAATATAATATTTTCCTTCATATTATTGATATTAGAGATTATAAGCAATCCTTAAGATTAATGGGCATATTTCTTTTTAGTAATTCAAGTTTTTAGTGCAAGGGATAATTATTCTATGATGATATATCACTTAAGGACTACTTTCAGAAGAATGAAACTCAATGAAGTTGATGGGGCCCATACATTGGTTCTTAAAATTTATGCAAAATAAAAATAATATTAATTCAACTTGATAAGTCATTGAAAGAAATATATCTATTTTGCCCAAAAATGGTATTCAAAGTCGATATATTTTAATTGATAGTGAAAGGAGCTTTATTGCTTAAAAGAAATAAAAGCACTTTGATCTAGGCCAACAGAAACTAGCACAAAGATTCAATTAATACTAAGAAAATTTGAATGTGAAAAAAAAAGCAAGGGTGTTCATATATTAAAGATTTGCATTTTATTCAAACTTAACTAAGCTTAAAATGTGGCACTTCAAAGAGAAAATCTAACTAATTTATTTTGTGCTTACATTCTTTTTTACATTCAAGAAGTCATTTCTTTGTGAAATGTGAAGAAGGAATAATGCATAATGATTAAACAATAGTATCAGAGGCCAATCAATCGAAACAGGAGTAAGGGAGACTAGCTCATATTCCTAAAAGAGGAACATATTTTCTCAATTTCTACCTGATTTTATAGTTTGCCATTGAAATAAGCCAATATTCATTTGCATTATTATTAGCTCGATCATCAATGATTTACTGGAAGATATTAAAGTTCGAATCAATATTAGTTCATTTTTCATCCTCCCTATAAAGTTTTTGATGAATAGCAACAATTTTTTTTTTTTTTTGAGAGAACTTGTCATGATTTATTACACCTTTTTTCATTTTTAAAATTTAGTAATTTTTAGATTTTTTCCAATTTTTTTTTTCTCGAGAAAAAAAGGGTTTTTAAGAAATCATGGATAATCCATGGACAATTCAAATGAATACCGAGTGCATTCTTAATACTAAAAAAGAGCTGAATTTTTTTTATGAATATTAAAAATGGTTATTGTTTTTTCCATAAAAAAAAAGACGCCCTAAAAAAGATGGGAGCTCCCTTAGCGTGTTTTTATTAGTTAACTACAATAAATGAATTTTCAACATACTTGGAGGGTCTAGTAATAGCCGAAAATTTCTCGATGCGAGGCATGACAACTATTTATAAACATGTGCCCTTCTTTCTAATTGTTAAATATGCAATTATCAATCTTTCTAAAAAGGATTCAAGTGATGGATTTTTCACCGACTATTTTCATGGAGATAATTAGATTATTTAAGAGAGCATGGGCGAGTAAAGTAGCCATCTTTGTGGAATTGATCCACAACATTTCAAAGGCTCATAGAAGTGTATTTGTATTTGATAGTCTAGGTGAGCATTATGTAATGCAGATGCTATGTACATGGAAATGAAAGAATTAAAATTTATTATTAAATAACATATTGTAGAATCTACAATCCCTCTATAATCTAAGACAAACGAATATACTACAAAGAGGACATATGGGCCCTATATAACCATGAATAAATATTTTCAAGATGTTAATGATTAGGATGTAATTTTATTCATCTATGATACATTTTATTTCGTTGAAAGAAGATCTAAAATATCATCCTTATTGAGTATCATCAACTCTCCTATGGATTCTCATGAAAATTAATAAATACAATAAAAAATTATTTCTACCGGTGAATATCATGGCTCCCAATAGTTATTCTATCTTAAACAAAAAAAAAAAAGCTTCACATGAGCGATCATACAAAATTGATTGACTATAACTTTTGTTTAGAACAAGCATGCGATGTCAAATGTCCAACGAGAAAATAGGTTGGAATAAAATTTATAAGAAAGATGAACAACTCTTAATTAATTTCTTTTATATTTTGTAAAAAGGCTAATTTAATTTTGATCTAACATTAACTTTTAAAAAAAGGGATTAAGTGAGATAAATAGATGAAAAAAGATAAAACAAGACCGAATCCCCAACCTCAATGAAACCAAAACATATCTAGTCAAATGAAGAAGATCATTGGCTATCCAAACGAAAAAAAACAAAGATGCATTTTACAAAGACAGACAAAAAGCCTCCTCAAAGTAGTCCAAATCAAGTTTTTTAATTGAATCTCATAAAACAAAATTCAATGGAAAAATAACATATTGCACAACTAAAATTTTGTTGAGAAAAGAAAAGAATCCCTACTACAAAATGAGAACAACTCTGCTTTTCCATAAAAAAATTTCGCCTATTGCTCTCGAATTGAAAAAAAGATAATAAAAAGTATTGTGTTGCCAAACTTTTCTTAATTTTTGCACTGTCTATTATGAACAGATGACAACCATAAATAAAATCAACAAATGTACTCACAAACCTATTAACCCCATTAAGCCCACACCATTCATGTAGAGGCACCATAAAATTAAATTTTTATTGCCTCAAGCTATTAGAAACTGTGGAGAAATAACAAGTTGATGTTATATTTTATAGAACTACATGAGGAATGAAATATGAAACTAAATTGCTTGAATATCATCAATATGCACAATTTGCATATTTAAGGTATTCATTATGCATGCTAACAAAAACCTTATGGATGTGATGATTTGTGTAATAGTTAATAACTTTTGTAACAAGGGCTCATTCTTTACTTTATTGTTTTGTGAAACTGCTAAAATTTTGAAGGTGCTCATGAGAGTTTATGCCAACATTGGATTTTGTGGATGAACACGTGAATGCCTTATTCAATGTTGGCTTTTTATTTAAAAAATTGTAATTGCACAAATAAATATTTTAAAACTATATTTTCTAGACATGAATCTATAGGATCTAAATATTCTTGTTATGATTCCATTAGATTCTAATTTTCATATTTGTCATTGATTTGTTACGTTCAATTAAGAAGTTTATAACATATGCAGGTCTTCCAATGCTCATCAAACCAATGAATAGATATTTTTCTTACTTATTATAACTATGACCTCCATAAATGTGTGCAAATGACTCCCTTTGTGAAGAAAACCACCAATGGCCCCTTATAAACACATTATGTACAAAATTAATTTTTGTCTAATTTTTTTTGACTAAAATGTGCGACTAATTCAACAAGCATCATTTTATTGAAGTACAAAAATAAGCGAGTTATTTATTGACGGCTTAGAGCCTCATAATTGCGTGTCTTTCCATCTTCAAATCTTTAAGAAAAGCTTTAACCATAAATATCCTTTGTGCCATTGCGTCTTTAGATCCTTTATAAGAGTTTTTAGAAACAATAGTTCACATATCCCTTATATCATTGCTCTGGATTCAAATCTTACAGTAGACGATGAAACTGAATTTTATTTTTTCTTCTTCATGTGGCAGGAATTCCTTCACTAATGGTCCAATATCTAGAGCGATATATCTTATTTAATGATGCGCCTGCATGGTCTACATCTATATGGATTTCAAATTCTTGCTCGGCGTTTCATCAAAATTAAACTCCTTTTCTAAGATTAGCATTTATGAAATAAAGATATTCAGTAGACTACCTATGGGAAAACCTCCCAAAAATCATGCTTAAATTAAATTACCACATTTGCAATATTTGCCAAATACACTTTCATGTACGTAAGATAAACAAGTTTTTCAACTAACCATTGCTATCTTTCCCTCACCATTGTAGGGTTTTTTATTTTTATTTTTTTTGATTCCTCTAATTTAAGTTTTGAGTCTATAAATAGATAATCATGTTTTCCTGTCATCTTCCTTGTTTCCTTTAGTAATCGACAATGCACTTTTATTGTGAAATAAATATCCATTGATGTTGAGTTAGTACCCTCAATATTAAAGAATTTCAATTCCTTAATTATTTTATATCAAATTCTTCAATCAAATATGCTTTAGAAACTTTTCTTGCTCAACATTTTTGTTACAATTATACTATCAACATACACCAACAAAGTATCGATTCCTATTATATCTAGGACCTAAATGAACAAGGTGTGATCGCCTAACTTGGCTTCTAATATGCGATCCACATTGCTTTTTAAATCTTCTAAAACAAGCTCTGGGTGACTTTTTAAGACCATACAATGCCTTTCTTAGCTTGCAAACCTTGTTGGTTCCAGGACCTACCCCAAAACATGGGAAAAAATTCATGTAGATTCCTTCCTCCGGATCATTACGAAGTACTGAACTTTGAACATCAAACTATTGATAATTTCAGTTAAAGTGGACAATCACTAAGAATAAGACTCTTACTAAATACATCTTTGTAACTAGAATAAATATCTCCTAGTAATATACTACATAAATTTGAGTGTAGAACTTAGTACTAATCTTTCATATCATCCATCGATCCCGCTAACTTTGTATTTCAATATAAACATTAAGGTAATACAAACAATTGTTTGCACCTTTTTGTTTTTATCCCCCTATAGGTAACTCTTATCTTCTAAGAAGTTTTATTTTTTCTCTATGGCTTGAATGGGCATGCCTTTCTT
>JXCR01143894.1:78652-99974 GCA_002079205.1 Phalaenopsis hybrid cultivar
ATTTAATGAAGATGTGGATGAGAAAGGTAGATGTAATATGAAGTAGTACATATTCTTATTTTGTTGTAGTAGAAGTTACCCTTAGCAAAAAAATTGACCAAACATAGGTCCCTCTACCAAGAAAATGACATCGATAGAAATATAGAATTTTGGTAGCTAGAGGATAGCATTTATATTATTTTTCTGGATTGACGAGCATAAAACAAGGCTGTCCATGATTGCTTTCTGCTCATGTTTCACTCTGTTAATATAATATGTTCAAATGTGAAACAAGCAAGTATTAACGATGTAAGAATATTTGTGATGCTCAAATAAGAATAAAATTGAGACGTCCATTGTTGTTTTGAATTCTGGAGCTTGAAAGGCTGTCTATTTATGATGAGTGTAGTTGTAAGGGCGACATCTCCCCATACAATATTAAAACAATGTTATACTAACATGTTTGTAGTTTTGATTAATTAGCAACTGTTTTTCTTTTTGCAGCTCGATTTTATTAATGAGCATAAATGCATAAAATGCCACGATTTCTTCCGTCCTTTTGAGAGTCAGTTAAACAAGTCGTGCATTTTTAGATCAAAACTTATAATGTTCATCTCAATTTTGTTCTGGCACATATTCTAGAAAATATTAAGGATAATACTATGCTGAGTTTAAACCAAAACAGAATAATTCAATAAACACAGATACAATTATCAATGAAAGAACCAAATCATCTAGGAAATATTATATTAGAAATGATAAAAGAACCGCACATGTCACAGTGAATCAAGTAAAAAAAAAACATCTTTAATTACTAACCAGGAAAGAAACTAGTGTGCTTCGCAAATTTAAAAACATCATGATGTAAACTTTAAGAATATAAGGAATTACAATTTTTGAAATTCCAAATGAAGAGTGACCAAGAGAATGCTTTAATAAAAGAGTTATTTGAGTAAATGAAAGATACAAATAAATCATTCCTGACACTGTTAAAAAATAATGCTTCAAGATAGTAAACTCCACCGGTATCCTTCGCGAGTCCAATGTGCTTTCCTGCCTACTGATCTTAAAATTTACAATTTGGAAAACTGGTTGCTTTTTATTTAATATCATGAGTGAGCTTTTGATTGGATATAAAGTTAGTCGAAAATTTAAGAATTAAAAAAATGAGTTTAGATAAAAAATTGGATTAATTTGGATGTCTCCTAATCATGTTTTTGTGATATGAGATCCATCAACAACAAAATTTCTGACCACTTAGGCAAGGAGTTAGGTTCTAAAAATTTACAGGGAACACATCAACCGATCTGCATCACCTGAATCAATGATCAAGGAGTCAGTGATGGAATAATACAAGGCTTGTACTCCACAAAGAAGGACAGACTTACCTATAAGTGCTAGAGAGCAGGCACAACTGGGTTTAAATCTCTTTATTATTTCCAATAATTCTCAAACTTCCAATATCCAATTCAGCGGGCATGCCTCGGAATCTGTTCAAGCATATGCTTTGACCTCAACAAGGACCAAAGAAGCTCTTTAAGAATATGAGCATAGCAAGCCCGTATCAAACAATAACAACGAAGGTTATGGTCAGTGCAAGTACATGCAAAAATGAATGGTAGAAGAAAAAAAAGGTTATAGCCACTGGGAGGCTCCTAACAGACAATAGAATCAACACAATATGGCATGGAAAAATAAAGAAGTTGTGGATTCAAAAAAATCGAGAAATATAGTCAATGATAAGGCAAATTTGAGAATTTGGTATCATTTGCAAGGACTGTGGTGCAGAGAAATGAAAAAAGATCATCTGTGTCAACATAGATGCAAAGTCCCTATCACAACAAAAGTTGGAGTCAACACGAAGCAGAAATAAAATTCAAAGATAAATGGAGAATCACAACATTGGAAATGACAATGATGCAAAGTAGGAAAATTGAGCAGAATTGAAGTTGATGATGTGCAGGGAAATCAAACAAAGATAATCATGAGATGATGTTTGCTTCTGGCAGAATTAGAGTTGACAGTGTTGCAAAAACATTTTGTCAATCAGAGAAAGAAAAGAGAATGTAAATGACTTGAAAATCTACAGCATAACTTGAAATGTTTATGTCAAACAATGAAAGACAGCAATAAATGTGAACTTATATCATTGTTCTAGATGATAATATGTGAACTCATTAAAAATCAAAAGCATAGTGTAAAGTGATCAGCATAAAACAATACAAGAAAATGATTCTAATGATGATATGTGACTTTATAGGTTTTTTTTGTTTTTTTCATTTTCGCACTTTGTGAGATCTCATTTTGGAAGAACTCTACTTAAAATACCACATTCCTGTCTTTAGAACGTTCAAAAAAGAAAAAAAGAACAAAATACTAGAAAAAATTGAATTTGATTATTTGTACTGTGTTGTATCTTTATATGGTTGAGTTTGTAAACATAAATATTAATGATTACATTAAGAGAAATTTTGCTAGCTCATTGTAACACTTCAGGCAGACATGTCCTCCAAGCAATTATGCAGTTAATACAACTTCAAAGTCAACAAATTAAAGATTTGTTTCCTTAATTCACGAGGAAAATTTATATTCATGTACTTATTATTTTCTTTTTTCGTCAGAGCATATCAACTTCTAACAACCGCACATATTGTCATTAATATATAATAAGAACTGCTTGTACGTAAAGATAACTATGATATTAGGATCCTAAGGGAAGCCTTCCATTAGTCAATGAATAATCAAATAGCAACAGTAATCAATCACAAAAAGTTCATGCCCAGCCATTAGCATCCAATTCATACTGCAAAACAAGACAGATCAAAAGAATTAAGATTTGCACCCGCCAACAAAAGTTATAAGTCATTCAAGGAAGAAGTTTCGCATTTTGAAAAAAAATGCAAATTTGGAGAACCTCGGGTGGGAATCTAACCTTTTACCCTTCAAAAATCCCTATAACATCACCTTCGCCTTCTTCGGCTTGAATTTCTATTACTCCATATCATGTTGATACAGAAATCATACCTCGTCTTAGTCCTCACCTCCACATATACGCCTCCCTTATAATTCTAAACCTTCGCAGGTAAACAATAGAGTCACGTTTCTCCTGCTTCCCCTACCCTCCAAAGCAAAAATCCTTGATCCTTCTCATCATGCGGAGAACGAAGAAAATGGGAAGGGCCAAAAGCGAACAGAATGATCGTGAGGTACTGCTGAGAAGCGACAATAGAGAGGCGATGATCAAACCCCACGTCCATGAGTTGATTAGGGTTTCGAAGAGTGGAGTGGGCCGATGCGCTGGGCCTTGGCTGCGGGGTCGACTGGATCGATGAAGTGGTGTAGGAGAGAAGCGGATGATGAACTAGGATCAGTAGGTTTAGGGCCAGCAGAATCATTGGCTGAGAGGCGGCGGACTTCTTCCAGCTCCTCCTTATCGTCGGACTTCAATTCAATTACGCTCGGTTTTCGCCGAAGCATCCCTTTCTTCCCGTTTTTTTTTTTATTTTCCTCAAAATTCTTCTCCCTCGTTATTTATAAAATCTTAGATGCTTCATAAGAAGAAAAGTTTTGTTAGTGTCGAATGCGTATCACATTTTCTTGAAATAAAATGAATGTTCCGCTCAGAGTATTTTCAAAGATTTTTTTTTATTAGTTATTATTTTACTGACATCATGCTCTTTAGTTGAATATTTTTCTTTAGGGTTTTATATGTAACATTAAATGTATGTGATGCAAAATAATGTAAATGCTTCGGAGTTGTATGGTTCAATGTACATAAAAAGAGAACTTCATATCTTTTACATAATTTGAAGTTGAATAAAAATACTATATTTCAAAATATATGAGTTCTTGTATAAAGGTATTTTTTGGCCATGGTGGACTCTAGCGACACCGGCGGTGATAGCTGGCGGCGGGCGATGGGTAGCAACACTTTAAATAGGTTTTTGTATGTGGAATTCGGCCAAATCTACTGAATTTCAAACACAAAGAAAATGAGCCAAGAAACGAATTCGAAAGTATTCATATTTTAAACTGCATAGGTAATTATTTTGACCAAACACAAAAAATCTTAAAACCCCTATAAAAAGAATGTAATGCACCCTTATGCAACCAACCAAACAACCCTTTAGTGTCGTTTATTATAATTTAATAACCTAATGTCTCTTCAATATCCACCCCATTTCTCTTATGTTAATTTCACTGCCCTTGTTTTGGGAGCTAAACTTCCCCTTCTTATACGTATGTCGTGTGTATAAATTTTCAGCTACAACAACCTCTCCTCTAATGTTAAAGAACCTTTATGCTTCTTCAAGTTCCAATTCCTACACGTTTTACTTTAATTTGCAAAAGATTTCTACTAAAAGGGTGAGTAGTGGTGTGGATCTTTATTTAGTTTGTTAGGCTTCAGAAAAAGGCTACTATAAAAAGCATAGCTCTCTTCCGTCAAATTGCTACAGAACCTTGAAGAAACTTTTGTTCTTCTATGATTATCTAATAGTTTCTACTTATTCTGATTTTCTTATGGAAATATTTTAAGATTTCATAAATTTGCGATCCTTCGTTTATAAACGATAAATAATTTTCCTCAATTAAGTGGAGTTGGCAATTCATTCCAATTAGGGATGATTTTGAAGAAATTTTCCTATGGATGAAGTTACCAAATTTTCCTCTTTGTAGTTGGAATTCTAATGCTATGTCTGAGGTTACAAGCAAGATGGGCATTCCCCTCACTACGCACACTTTTAACTACAAAAGGGAGGTTCATTAGTGAATCTCCAATACCTTTATACTTATTACTCTTTCTTTTATCGTATCTTTTTCATTATCTATTAATACAAATAATTTCAAGTTTAAGAAAGAAGTTTTTATGATTGAAACTCTTCATCTTGTTTCTTCTATAATATATTTGCTCAAAATACTCATTCTTGTCCACAATCCAACTAATCTCTACATAGGAACTCTTTAACTTCGCATTCTATTAAGGGTGTCAACAAAAGCATTCCTTAATGAATGAGACAAATAGCTTTTTATTTTATCTGGCAAACTCCTAGTCTACCACCCTAACATATGACACTCCTCTCGAATTAGTTGAAGATAATGTGTCATAAATTAATTTGAATTATTCTACACCTTTTTTTACTATGTTAATTTGACCAATGTTGAGGCTTTGAAATCAAACAAATGCGATCTTAGTCAAGGACCTTATCAACCCTTAGTCCCACATTCTCTTCCCCCATTAATCATTTTATTGATCAAAAAATTAAGATGAGATGTCGAGTGAACCTTTGACAACAAAAAGAGAATACACCCGTTCATAAAGTACTTGTTGCAATAAATGCACAAGCTTTCTATAATATGAAAGGCAGTAAGTGGAATAGCATAGCCATAAATGTTTCAAGCTTATGAAAAATCATAATATTAGCTTTGTTTGCCTTATGGGGGAAAAAAATTGTCCTTAATCTCTATTAGATCTTAATCCTTCAAGTAATTTTAAACTTTTTTTCCATTAATGATGACTGCAATAACACCATTTGTGCTCCTGGTGAAGAATATATTAACTAGCTACAATTATATCGTGTTATGATTTATCAATCGTTTACTGACATTGTAAAAGTTTCTTAAAAATAAGTTGAGTTTCCTAGTATTATTGCTTACACATGTAATATGGCATCTAAAAGAAATTTATTATAAGATTTGTCAAAGTTTTATGTACTTCTCTTAAAAATGTTTTGATCCTTCATCAGGAATTTAATTGTGATGTAATAATAGATGACAATATTAAAGGATCCCTCCCCTCAATTCTAAATTTGTTATACAGGAATGTTATTTTAAAGTGTAACATATTAATATGCCTAATCTGTGTCACTATGTTTCCTTGTTTAATAATTAAAGAAAAATTCTAATTTTTTCAATTTGGATAAATTACTTATTAATCCTCATAGTTTAGATAATTTTTCATGCTCTTCTCATAGAAATCTTATACATCTACACTCAAGTCAATCATCTTTTATTTTCTCATTCAAAAATTTATCAAAATTCAATCAAAGTTTTATCTAATATTATTAATAAAAAAGTGTTTAGGTTATAATTATTATATCTTAATGCAAGAAATGATTTTGTTGTTAAATGATCCAATTTATATTTCTTGAAAATTTTCAAAATTAGCAAGAAAAAGCCTAATTGTTCAATGTGTGATACCTTAAATTATATATTTAGAATTACAAATAATTTGAGAAAAGAATAACTTATAATTTTATTAATTTTGAATATAATTCTCAAAATCCACATCTCCTTGCTCAAAATAACTCTTATAATAATCTCTAATTCACTGTCTTTAATGATTTTAATAGATTTCATAAAGGGATAAAGCAAATTAGCTTTCTAAAGAATAGGTAAACCAAATTCAATCATATGTAAAGTTAAAGTTCTACGAAAGAAATTCAACACTTGATAGCATCATTTATTTCCCTTTAACTTCTTTATTAGAATGGTTTGTTACTTTTTTGTTTTATTTAATTTAAAAAAAGATGGTTCTGATATGACTAATGAACTCACATAAGCATATTGTAGACACTATAAAACTTCATTTGTTATAGAAAAGCATAGATTTTAGTATTCACCATTTTTTCTGAAATTATTGTTGTGATTTTGGGAATTTGCAAGTGTAGCGGTTTTAATGCAAACTTTTTAAAATTATTTGGGAGTTTTTTGGTCCTTTATTTATTATATTTAATAATGATTCAATAAGGCATCCAAAATATATTTTTTTTTGTAATTATTCACATCTTAACCTCAAGACTTTTACAATCTATCAAATTTAGAATTTCAATTATATATCTCTACAATACCTTTTGTAAGGTGACATTTAAGCTCTTAGTTAAATAATTTAAATCTAAATGGCTCTCAATAAATCTAATAACTCTGCTTAAGCAATTTTTTAGAAAAGGAAATGGCATTATACATAATGTTATTATTATATATAATATTCCTTGAAGTTTTAACAATAATACTTCAAATAAAAATTTAAGTTATGTTGGGTCTTTGAAAGCATTTAATGGTGATAAATGAAATTTTCCTCTTAAGTGTCCAATTCATACCACTTCATATCTTAATTTTGTCAATTAGATCATACCCTGCAATTCCATTATAGTACCTTTCTCTATAATTAAAAGGTTGTGCTTTATAATTATTTTTATTTTTCAAATAGCTTAAGAAAGGTTTCATCACTTCTCTCTCTCTCTCTCTCTCTCTCTCTCTCTCTCTGAAATAAACTATTTTAGCCATTAATATAAGAAAAGTCTTAAAATAGTGGAAGCGCTACATTAATAATTTATTCATATAAATTATTCCTGATGAGATTTCTTTTTGTCACTTGCTTTTTTGTTTTTTTTTTTGAATGTTGAGGTTTCTTTGGTTCTTGATTTACTAGTCTCTCTTCAAAAATCAAAAGATCAATTCAGATGTCCAAAAGCAAATTTATTAATTTTTTTTATAATTTTAGACAATGTTTATTACCTTGCTAATTTTTTTTATTAAAATTAAGTAAACCCAAGAGCTTATGCAAGCATGTTGAGTAAGCAATACAATGAATATAAGTTTAACATCATTCCAGGATGAATCAAGTTGAATGCAAAATGTCAATGTGCTAGTTTCAAATACCTTAGTCAATCAAAAGAAATGAATGTTTTTAAAAAAATTCTTTTTTGGTTCTTAAATTATTTTATGGAATTTCAAATTTAAGATTAGCCTTGTATCAATTCTATGTTTATAAAAACATTGTGATGAAAAATGTATAAATTATGTTGGTTTTTTTTGTTCTTTATAACTCAGTGTTGCAAACTTGTCTAATTTTCTGTTTATATTTCTATTATTCAAATAACCTTTATCTTTGGAACATCAAAATGAATTAAAAAGGAAGGGAATTTTGATTGGGAGAAATTATAACAAAACTTAACAAGCTAAAAAAAAAAACATGGAAAATTTATATAAGATAGTTTTAGTTTGTTAGATTAAAAGCATATGTTAAAACTAAAATCAGGTCAAAATATTTTGAAAGTATATCCATGAGAAAATAAACTATAAATTACCTACATATATTAAAAAGAGAACCAAAAAGTTGTTGTTTTGTTTGTGGGTCAAGAGCAAATCCCATAGGATTGCCCTTTTGGTTAATTATATTTTGGGGAAACCCAAAAATACTTTCAATTAGAGGAGTATTGCTTATATTTTGTTATCGAGTGAATGAGAATATTAGGAATTAGTAATTTTATCTTAAATAGGATCATCCCAATTCTTCAAATCCATACCAAGCCAAAGGATAGAGGGTGAATCACCGTATTCCAAATGGGTGGTAGCCTATCAGCAAGACGGGCCTATGAAATGACATCAATAATATGTCAATGGAGTAAAATGAGCCTAAAAGGGGTATATCAAAAAGTAGGTAAAGAATTCATAAATTGGTAGATATATTTAGTTTAATTTTATATAGATCCCTCATCCTAGGTTCTTAAGACTCTATGACAACTTGAGAGATTCCTTGTCAGCAACACATGTGTTATATCATCCAAAAAATCCTACTAGCCTTAAAATCAAGTGAAAAAAACATCTACTTTCATATGACCCTATTCAGAATAAATTAATAGAAATGAGACTATTACATCTCTAGAAAGTGGTAAGGATGTTTCTGGAAAGAAATAAAAAGAATGGTCTAGATACAAAGCTAAATCATCCCACAAAGGACTTGCACCCCATTTGCTTCAAACAACCTCTAACATCTTTATTGTACTGAAAAACCAACTAAGCATGTAAATGTATGCTAGTCAATTTGGAAGAGCAAGAGTATTCCTTTTTAGAACATACAAATATGATGTCATCTTCTAGAAAACTCTTTAATTTGAAGGCCTTGTTAACTAGAAAATACAATGCCATTTTAAATTTGACTTGAACGCCATGCATGAAAAGTAAGACAATAACTAAAATATTCATTTTAAAGTGATTCATTTCTAATCCTAAATTTTTCTTGAGATAAATATTTTATTATTCGTATTAATGCATATATGATTTCATCCTAAATACCCTAACCACAAAAGCAAAATCTCAGATATTCCATAATCATTAAAAAGAGAGAATTTAGTACTCATCACATAATAAACATGTCATATATATAAATAAATAAATGGCCAAGGCCACTGGATCGACAAGATATCCTAGAAAGATAAAATGATTCGATCAGGCTCTGTATATATGTACCATAACCATATTTCTATACAATAAATATGCACTATACGTGTCATGGGTACACTGCTCCTGATATCATATGGTTTTGCACATCAAGTTTCATGGGATTTCAAGCTCGTACCTTATTTCAAATCCAGAATCTAGCATAGGAACTATTAAAAGAAGCACATACAAAATTCTAAAAATGGTTTGACCTCAATTGAGGTAAGCATAACTTATATCATGCAAAATATAATGAATAATGAGCTCAATAGGAGGAGAGCCAAGCATTGCTTACAGAAAAGAAATTAGTTCATATTATGATGCTTGTCCTGATTGAGAAAGGCTACCTTCAAGAAGATCATTTTTAATATGATAGTATGCAAATATCACACCAAGTAAACATGCAAAATGCAACACATAAAAAGCCTGACTATATGCAAATCATAGAACATTAACAAGACATATGAAACCCCTGACTACACCCTACCTTATTTTAAATAAGCATCTAAGAGTAAGGTGCCTTAATTACATATATCTTTATCTGTGCAAAAAGTGTGGTTGAGGCTAGGTGTACAATTTCGATGGGATCAGAGAGACTGGCCTTATCTTAAAGATACAATAAAGCTAAAATGTTTTACTAGAAGATAATTTTTTAAGCAAAATAAACTTTAAGGGTCGACCATTCGTATAATTAAAATATTATGTGCTTTAGTTTTAAAATGTTTAAAATATGTTGGAAGTAGTAATATAGAAATTTAGTTTTTCATTTTAAAATAGAACCTTATATACATGTCAAGATAACCTAAGTGACACCTTTTAGATTTCTTAGATTCTTAATATAATCATATATGAGATGATCACGACACTATTATCATATTGCTTACTGAGATATACCCGTGAACTATACTCATTAACACATTGCAATCAACATCAAGTTACACATCTAAAAAGATGATTTTCTATCAACGTTCTAATATACTTAGAGCAACACATGAGAATGATACAAAAATAAAAGCTCAATACTATTATGAATAAGTGTGTTAACACTATTTTTGATTGTGAAGTTGCCCGTTGGAAGTTGTCGGTCGTCGGAATCGAAATCCCGTCGCCTGCTTCGGAAAGACATTTTATATATATATATATATATATATATATATATATATATATATATATATATATATATATATATAAGTTTAGAAAAATANAAAGAGCACTATACCTCAAACCGTATATATGTCCCAAAAGACAAACACAAGATTTGAGGGTGAGACTCGATCAAATAAATTAAGAAATATATGACATTCGTTTGGTCTGTGAAATCATTTTTATTTGTCGACAAGTTCCCCTATTTAATATGATTAAGCTGGGTTCGGAAAATCTTCTTATAAGGGCAAGCCCCTATAGTTAATTACATCTTAGATAACCAAAGTCACTTAAGAAAACTCTTGATAAAAATCAGGAAATATTATCTTTAAAAAGGTCAAAAGAATAAAACTTTTGAACGAGATGGGACAAAGAGGTGTGAAGGAGGAATGGTTCAAATTTGGAACATTTTATTGTGGAATCTAAAGGAGGAAAAATTAGGAGATGTCACAGATCCAGATGTAAACCTCGGTGACTTCCCAATCTATCCTATTCTTTGGCTTCAATTTTGAGGAAAAATATTTAAATGTTTCATTCTGTCAATTTTATTAACTAGGGATTATATTCATGTGAAACAATCACACAAATAGCCTGGAAGATGTGAAGATTTAGGTCGCGACGAACGATAACCTTGGAATTCTAAGAGGAGTTAGGGCTTGTACAGTAAAGCTATACAGAGGCCTAAAGATAAGTTGAGGATTTAAGTTGCATAAGCAAACAACCTTGAAATCCTATGGCTTGTTATTTAATTCTAAAGAGAGATATATTGTTGTAACTCCTCTTGTTATTGAAGATGGTCGTGCTGCCTACAATGCTTGCTCCAAGCTCCTTGTTTTGACAAGTTTATGTTTTCTAATATGTCAAGTCATGATGTTAAATTAGATGTCCCTATGGTCAATGTTATTTAAATATTATGGGGCATATTAAAGTTGATTAGAGCGACACCGGTTAGGATCCTACGGTTCTCTCGTTCCAGCACCACTATTTTCTTTTAGATTCACTTAGTCTGAATGAATTTATTAAACTCAACTTAATGAGTTTCATACTTTCATTTAGACTATGAGAAATCTCGTTAGCAACCATAGTTACCTCCTCCGAGGGATTCTTGATCATCCGCTAGAGACGTCTTAATTTAGTTGCAATTGTTGTTTTGTGATGTTTGTGATTAAATTTTGAGTTGATAGAGACGTCTTAATTTAGTTGCAATTGTAGTTTTGTGTGATGTTTGTGATTAAATTTTGAGTTGTTTTACATTTTGAATGTTGTGGGGGTGAATTTTATCTTGGTTGATTTTAGTTTTAGCTTTGGTTTTGGTTTATTCGAATGTTGTGGCGGTGAATTTTATCTTGGTTGATTTTAGTTTTGGTTTTGGTTAACATGCAAGTTATGTTGTGGTAGTGAATTTTATCTTGGTTGATTTTAGTTTTAGTTTAGATTTTGTGGTTATCCTAGCAGTTTTATTTTTCATGCAGGGTGACATCATTGTTTAACATGCAAGTTTTATAAGTATAAAAGTACAGTGTAAGAAACATAAGAAAAGAATGTACTGCAAACTGTAAAATCGTACCTGGCGAGTCTTCTCGTTCCACCACCTGAAATGTCAGTACTTGCAAGTCATGTATATAATATTGCAAGGAACTTAAATTGCATGAGTAAATGAAGGTTTAACTACCAAACCCCAGGCTATGATTTTATTGAATCTTGGAAGATCTTATTGGATAATTTTAGAACAAAATATGACAAGTTCAATTTGTCCTTCAAAATATTCAAAAGACTTCAAAGTGCTCGAGGTATGATCCTGAACTATATTGGAGATTTCTTGGATTATTTTAAGTTCATTTCTGAACTTATCATATTGTTCCATGAACCATCCGAGTTTAAAGTGGGATTACCTCGTTGCTTAGTGAAACTTAACAATTTAACAATCCTTAGGATATGATGCTCGATTAGTCAAATAATGTTTCACTTAAGAGTTATGTGGACGGGTGCCCTTAAGGCAAACTTAGGTCATTTAAGATTCTAGTGACCATAATTAAGGTTGGGCTTGTAGTGTTTAAAGATGTTAATCATAATTTATGTTATCTTCTAAATTCAATCAATTGAGTTTAGAAATCGAGCCTACGTCATTACTAAGCCTTTAATAATCATAATAGGTGAAATTGTGACTATCAAAAATTTGTTTTAAGGGATGTGTATTTTTATCAAATAGTCAAATCATCCTCAATTTTGGGCTTAAGAAAAGTAAACTATCTTCTTTTCGACTTAAGCCCATTACTTAAGAATCATTTGATCTATGTTGACTTTCGAGTCATAAAAATTAGGAGGATTATGATTTTGTTGATGTTGTGCAAGGGTGGTGAGTGGGTTTCTACCTTTTTAGTCCCATTATATTTCAATCATCCAAACATGTTTATTAAGAAAAAAAGTTACCCATTTTCCCTTTAATAATCCTAAATTTTGATTAAGGCACCAAAGCCTTAAGTTACCACTTTGCCCTTGGGGCACTTCACCTCATAACTCTTTAAACACAACTGAAATGATTTTGAGGGTTTAGAGTGTCATATCCATGAGGTAATTATAATGTTTAGAGGATAATATGTGGACCTCTCATAATTTAATTTAATTTAAATATTTAAATTCAGAAAATAGGATTTTTAAAAGTTGATTTGTTTAACTTTCCAAAATGAAGTTTTTTATTTATGGAAAAATTATTAGAGGTTTCCTAAGGTCAGAAAAACACTTAGACAAAATTTCATGATTTTTTGAATCAAATTTATATTATTATTATTTAATTTTTAATCAGTTCAAGGATTGAATTGAATAGAAAATAATATTTTAATTACAAAAATCATTTTTATATTTTTAATATACTTCTCTAAATTAAAAAAACCTAGAGAATCAAATCTTATATTTTTGTGATTTTTAATTTATTTATTATAATTATTTTAGTGGGAGAACATAAAAAATTCATTTTTAAGCCTTTAAAATTTATTTTCAACTTAGAAAAATTAGGAAAAATGTTCTAATGAATTCTAAGTGATTTGGAAACATTCCCACTCATTTTGAACCATTTTTTGTATTTTTAAAAATTTTGATTATTTTAATTATTTTTAATTCAAATATATTTTAAAAATGAAATATTTTCACAAAAATGAGTTTTATTTTTATAAGATTCCCCTGATCATAAAGAACTTAGACAATCAATTTTCATAATTTTTATAAGCTTATTTAATTTTATATAATTATTTTTGTACAAAAAAGCATAACTTCCTTAAAAAACCATTTCAGTGCTTAGACTGAGTCAAATAATTTTGATATTTTTACAGTGAATAAACATGATTTTTATGGATAGTGGATAAGTGATTTTGTAAATTTTTGATAAGTGTATAATTTACATAAATTAGTATAATGTATATGCATTTAATTAAGTATAGAAATTCACAAAATGATCCAAAGCATCACAATATTTTTCCTAAACTTCTGTGACAACAAAAAACCTATTAAATATATTTTCATAATTTCTCAAGTGATATTTTGATTTATATAATTAAAATGGCCAAAATGGTCACTTTGGCTTAAAAATTAGGGATAGAAGCATAGGAATATCCCCTGACCTTGGAAAAATCAGAAGACATAGCCTCTGTGATAGGGAATGAACCCTCAAAAGTTCAAGCCATGGTGAGCAATGTTTAGTCATAAAGAATTGAAATAACATAAAGGGTATTTAATTCATTAAAAATCAAGGAATAAGAAAATAATTTTTATTTTTTATCCACATTATTCTTCTCTATTCACTATGCAAGAAGGTATTTTTCTTTTATTTTTATGATTTTCCTATGAAAAGTTATGAATTTTTAAAGATCTGTTATTTATTTAATTAAGAAAATGCTTTAATTTTCTATATATCCTAATCACGCACTGCGTAATCCTCGTCTTCTCCAAAGTGCCACGTGTCATTTTTGGTTCGGTGTCGCCATCCGACTCGACAACCATGCGTCCCACTGGTCACGAACGAAGGCCCCATCCGGCTCGATCTCGTCCGTCTATCCGATATACGTTCGATCATACGACTCTCCATCATCGTCCCCGATAGCCAAAACCCATGAATCGTCGAACTTTAAACCCTAAGATCTCGGGCAAGACTCAACCAAATCGCTTTGGGTTTGTTCCTACACCTTCATCTACTCAAGACGAGTACATCTATATGGTTACGTTGTTATGAATTGCAAGCTTTCTTCACAAAGGTCCAAAACGAGCCCAAATATAGGGTTAGTCAGTTATACCTTTGACCAAGAGGTGAGGCCTCGATTGGGTGCTTGTGGAAGCTCCAGTGGAGTCTGACGAACCTTGTGGATGTGTTTATTTCCTCTGGTGAAGGCTTCAAGTATGAGTTTGATCAAAGGGTGGAGCGGCCTTGGTCTAAGGATATGTTAGAGGGCTCAATAGAGGGGGATTTTTATGGGGATCTTCCTCTCTTGCTCTGGTGAAGCCCAAGAGCAAATCAATTTGGGGTTTGAGAGAGTTTTGAGGAAGGCCGAATTTTGCCCTGATTTTGAAGTAAAAAATTGAGCTCAAGTGATGGGGAAGATGGCCAAAAACTGGTTGCAATGGGGTTGTGGAGTCTTGGTGGAGCTCTGGAAACAGTATTAACAGGGTTCCCTCAAAAAAATTATTATGGTCCCCTTTTAGCCATGGAAGAGGGGTTTAAGTAAAACAGCTTAGGGTGGCTGTCATGACCTTCATTTGGGTGCAATGTGGAGCTTAGGTGGAGGGCTTCAAGATGTTAAACACCAATCAAAGCTAGACACATTGAATGGGAGAAATTTCATTTGAACTTAGGCATGGGGGTCTCAGTTTTGGTTCCTTCGGTGACTAGGGTGGCTGACCATGGCAAGGGAGGTGCTTAGATGGCTCAGGAACCTCAGAGGAATCTGTCACAACAATTAATTTGTGTTGGTGATAGGTTTTGACAAAGATATCTTTGACTTAAGCAATTTAGGAAACAAATCCCTGGATTTAGGGGACCTTTGGTTCATGGCTCATCTAGGGTGGGTTAAATGAGTCTAGCTTGGTCACTAAGATCCAAAAGTTGGTTGTAGAAGTCTTGCCTTGATCAATTTGACATGGCTAGGTTAATTTTGGTGCATGGGTGCAACTTGGGTCCAAGTGGCCAAAGGTTGGGTTTGGGTTTGGCTAGCCATGACTTTGAGCCCAATTGATTAATCAACATTGTGTAGATGATTGTTATGAAGATTTTTGGTGAAGGATTTAAGTAATTTTGAGTTCAATTGGAAGCTCAATTTGAAGGATTTTGGGATTTTGGTCAATTTGGACATGTTGGACTAGACTTGGGTCTAGGTTGGGCTAAGTCCAAATTGATGGTTGAAAATGGTCCATAGGAATGTCATGAAGAGTTTTCAACATAAGTTTGGTGTCAATTTTTGGGTTAAGGTATTCAACTTGGTGGAATTTGGGGACAGCCAATTTGGGGCAAAATTGGAGATTTTTGGACTTGGATCAAAATTGAGTGTAATTGAGGCTTTACTAGGACCAATTGAGGGTAAAATTTGATGTGTAGGATTGTTATGAAGAGTTTAGGATTCAAATTAGGGCAAATCAAGTAGGCTATGGGGCTCAATTAGGTAAGATTAGGTCATAGGATCAAAATTGGGGGTTTGACTTAGATTAAAATTGAGCTAAAAAATGGGCCAATTAGGCTTGGATTTGGTTTATATTAGTCATGTGAAAGATGAATTTGAGTTTAGGATTGAAATTGAGGGGAATTGGGGCCAAATTGATGGACATTTGAGATGAATTTGGGGAAATTGGGCCTTTAAATGCAATTTGGGTGTTTTGGTCAAATTGGTCAAATTTGGTTCAATTGAAGAGTTCAAATTGGCTTTGGAGACATTTGAAGCGTTTTTGGGTGTTTTGGTAAAGTTTGGGGTGTCAAGGGTATTTTTGAAATTTTAGCAAATTTGGAGGTATTTTGGTAATTTTGGGTGATTTTGGGCAATTTGGGTATTTTCAAATTGTTTGAAATGATTTTTGAACCAATTTGGGTATATTGGGTGAATTTGACGATTTTGACAAAATTTAGGGTTCTAAAGGCATTTAGGTAATTTGGTTGGATTTAGGGGCAAAAGGTTAAGTTGGACATTTTGGTAGGATTGGGTGCCAAAGACCTTATATGAGTCATTGACTAATGAAATCCCTATTTGGGTCCTCTATGTACCGGTCTTGAGTAAACCCTAGCTTAGGGCTAGTGGGTTTAGGGGACCATCTACATGAGTCTCCCAAAAGATCAAGGGATCAAAGTCAATAAGTTTAAATTAAGGGTTTGTGAGTGATTGTGGGTGAAAGTAAGTGTAAGACCAACACCCAGGGTTAAGCTTAAGGTCAAGCAATCCTATGGGAACTCTCCTTGAGATCCTCCATACTGACCCCACCTACTAAGTGGTAGAGGTTATGACCAATATGTGAAAATTCAAGTTGAGCAAAGAAGAGTTTAGAAATTGTAATGGTGAGGGTTCCTTTCTAGTTTTTTAAGAATAATCAACATGAAAGTCCTATGACTAGACATTAGGCAACTAAAGAGGGAACACTAAACCTTAACCAAAAGAGAGGTCGACAAATGGACTCCCAATGGGTGTGATGTGCTGGGCAAGCACACAGCGCGTATTGGTGTTGACCAACGAGATCAACAAAACCAATATAGATTCCTAAGCCAACATACAAGAAGCAGTGTAGAATTTGAGTGCTAGTTGTTTCCGCTGGGGTATTAGCAAGTGCATATCTGATTGAAATCAAGAAGTAGGAACTATCACAGGGGGTTGGAGAGTGAGCTTCAAGTTATCAAATTTTAGCCCTCAATTGAGGATGAGAATCATTATTTAGGTGTTGAACCCGAGATAGGAATTGAAATTTAGGTATCAATCTTAAAAATAGAGTCGAAATTTAGGTACCAAACTCGATGATTAAGAGTAAGATGTTGTGTTCCAGTAAAGGGAGTCTTACTCCTATCTCAAAGAAGTGTGTAGAGAATGGGAGACTGTGGTCCCATTCCAGGGGTTCTTATACCAATCTCAGAAGGTTGAGAATAGGATGCAATGTTTCATTCAGGGGAGTCTTACTCCTATCTCGAAGATATGTGTAGAGAGTTGGATGTCATGGTCCCATTCGAGGGGGTCTTATACCAATCTCAGAAGGTTGAGAATAGAATGTGATATTCTATTTAGGGAAGCCTTGCTCCTATCTCAAAGATATGTGTAGAGAACTGGATGTCGCGGTCCCATTCATGGGGGTCTTATACCAATCTAAGAAGGTTGAGAATAGGATGAGATGTTCCATTCAAGGGAGTCTTACTCTTATCTCAAAGATATGTGTAGAGAATTGGATGTCGTGGTCCCATTCAAGGCGATATTATACCAATCGCAGAAGGTTGAGAATAGGATGTGATGTTCCATTCAGGGGGGTCTTACTCTTATCTTGAAGATATGTGTAGAGAATCGGATGTCGTGGTCCCATTCAAGGTAGTCTTATACCAATCTTAGAAGGTTAAAAATAAGATGCGATGTTCCATTCAGAGCAGCCTTACTCCTATCTCAAAGATATGTGTAGAGAATTGGATGCCATGGTCCCATTCAAGGGGGTCTTACACCAATCTCAGAAGGTTGAGTCACATTAGGAAGGAAAGCTCTGTGGTCCAAATCCAACCCATGAGACAGTGGAAAGGAGGTTAGTGTCTCAGTACTGGCTCAAGAACAGAAATGTAGTGCAGAAAGTTTGTGGTGTTGAGTCCATAAATATGTATCATGTAATGATAGATATTGGTGAGAAAGATTTGTGAAACCTTGTGAGAGTTTACACAGAATGTGAAATTCTGCGGGGATTGTGAGGAGAATTAGTGCAGATAAGGACAGTCACGCTGCGTCAGCAAAGAGTAGGAGACCTCAAAATTGAGATAATCAACTCAACAGATTTATTTTTTTTCATGTTTTTTTTATCATATTTAATTATCAAAATATATTATTATATTAAAAAAATGTTGGTTGGTTTCTTTCAAAAGAGAGAATTTTATTTGAATTTTATTATTATTAAGTTTTTGTTTTGTTTTGTTTTTTGTTCATTGTAGTCTCGAACCAACGTATGGTTCTGTGGCTTTCATCCATCGCACAAAGGGTAATTGAGTAAACAGACAAAACTTATGAAAGAGATTTCATTAATCTGCTTCAACAGGTATTTCAAATTGAGTACATGCTGAAGCCTCAAAAGGTACAACTTGCTGATCGCATCAAAGTACATCTGGAAATATTTCATGCTGAGTACATATTAGAAGCTGAGCATATCCAATACATATATCATCATATCTGTTGCGTCGAAATGAAGTACAAAAAGGTATCCTCTGAGTGTCCGTCTCTAGTGGGACGAGCTCTCAAATGAGTTGACCTATTAAGCCACGCTCCAGGACAAGAGTTCCCTTTGCATGTGCTTATGGGTGCAACCCTCTCATAGCTCGTACGGTAGTAATTCTTCCAACTCTCCTGGTCGAAATCCGTATGGCATTTTGCTGTCATCCATTTTTTGGAAAGTCACGGACACCCTACGGTGTCGTACCCCCGGAATGAAGTGTTTGACAATGTCTGCTCCAT
Organism: Phalaenopsis hybrid cultivar; assembly: GCA_002079205.1. Classification (NCBI taxonomy): domain Eukaryota; kingdom Viridiplantae; phylum Streptophyta; class Magnoliopsida; order Asparagales; family Orchidaceae; genus Phalaenopsis; species Phalaenopsis hybrid cultivar. Next base: position 97,645 of record JXCR01143894.1, read on the forward strand.
TTCATTTAAGAACTAGCACTGAACCCACTGGTAGTGGAATCTCCACGGACCCTCTGAACTCGCCAAGGCCAATGATATCAATTTCTTTTCCAAATGTAATGTTTCTTTTGCTCATGAAAGAGATCGCGTAGAAAGACCTCACAAAATCATGATGAGAATTTTATTTAAATTTTATTATTATCAAGTGTTTTATTGTTTTGTACTTTGTTCATTGTAGTCTCGAACAAACGTATGGTTTTGTGGCTTTCATCCATGCACAAAGGGTAATTGAGCAAACAGACAAAACTTTTGAAAGAGATTTTATTAATCTGCTTCAACAGGTATTTCAGATTGAGTATAGGCTGAAGCCTCAAAAAGTACAACATGCTGATCACATAAAAGCACATCTAGAAATATCTCATGTTGAGTACATATCAGAAGCTGAGCATATCCAATACATATATCACATATCTATTGCGTCAAAATGCAGTACAAAAAGGTATTCTCTGAGTGTTCATCTCTGGTGGGACGAGCTTCTGATTGAGCTGACCTACTAAGCCACGCTCTAGGATAAGAGTTCTTTTTGCATGTGCTTAGAGGTGAAACCGTCTCATTGCTTGTATGACATTAATTCTTCCAACTCCAGGTCTGGTCAGAATCCGTATGGCATTTTGCCATCATCCATTCTTCGGAAAGTCGCGGACACCCTACGGTGTCGTACCCTTGGAATGCATTGTTTGGCAATGTCTGCTCCATTTCCTTTAAAAACCAAAATTGAACCCACTGGTAGTGGAATTTCCACAGATCCTCTGAACTCGGCATGGTCAATGATATCAATTTCTTTTCCAAATAAAATGTTGCGTTTTCTCATGAAAGAGACCATGCACAAAGGCCTCACAAACTCATGATGATCTATATGCGGAGGAATGCAATCACCCTTGTCGTAGATGTTGATGATGCAGCTGTTAGGAATGCATCAGATGGAAGTATGCTCCATCAGACCATTCCCTTGATCATCCATTTTATCATGGGAGGTAGCAGATCCACCTCATCGTGTCTTAGAATCCCTAGGGGATTCTCTTGTCTGTCTTTGGTGAAATTGTAATAACAGCCATCCTGCCCTTCCCACGCATCCATTTTCATGGCTCAAAATAGGTTCTTTTCATCAGAAAGCCTGCTCGACCTCTGTCTCTCAGATCAAAGATGCAATCAAGAATACTTCTTTCATCACTTTTGGAGAAGGGCATGGTGTACAACTCCAAGCCTTCTAGTATGTTGATGAATCTTTCTGGAACTTCTTCATAGAATTCAAACTCCTTTTTGTTCACTTTACTCATTTTATAATATTCTGTCGTGCTGACAATCGACGACTATCGAAGGTACTCCCTCATTTCAATATCAGTAGGAATCCAAGATGGTGTTATCTTTGTCTCCAGCAGAATATACGACTCTACATCTAACGGGATATATGGGTTTTCCATTGGGTGATCAGTGCTCTGAAATCCATCCTCGGTGGATGCATACTCTTCCAAAGTATTGTAATGCTCTAGATGGAGAACGTTGTAATCTGGGCATTCCACAATTGCCTCTGTAGCTGGTCTCCATGTGAGAATCTTGGTGTTGCATGTCGGGCAACCCGCATGAAGAGCGTCTAAAACTCCTGGTGTCTCCGGCTCTGGAACAAACTTAGACTCATCTTCTGTGGTAGGCAAGCTCGAAGAGGTCTCTCTCATGCCTGGATCGCAGATTTTTCTCTCAGGGATAGGGGTAAGCAAGTTTTCTGCCTCCTTCTGGCGTCTTCTTTCTTTGCGCATGAAGGCTCTATGTTTTTGGCGGTTGGCGTTTCTACATTGAGTTATTCGTAGAGGTGCATCTGGTAGTCTTTTATCATTGAAAGTGACTAGGCCTCCGGTCGGCGCAGTTATCATAGACGACATGCAACTAGTCCCTTCCATCGGATCTTACTATACTATCACATTTTTCCCCTTCAATGAGGAATTATCCCTGGTGCCAATATTTAGCAGCGATGGTAGTCCTTCTTTTTCTCGACGACTGACCACATCCATTAGGGGACTCTCGTAGTCCATGTAGACTTGACTGAAGTCCAAGTCGAAGTCTATGGTGCCGCCCTACGGTGCCCTTTCCTTATTATGTGCGAGGTTCCAACCATCTTTAAAAGCAAAAAATCAGCCTCTATCTTGACATTTTCTCTACAGACGACAAAAAAAAACATCAATGAGCAGAAATTTAGTGGGAACAAGAACAAAATAAAATGTTTATTAGGCGGCATTTTAGTTTATATAGGTGAGAAGATTGTTTATATATATATATATATATATATATATATATAT